>JAUMJJ010000887.1:0-22197 GCA_033556795.1 Tapera naevia | reverse complement strand
GGCACTGGGGGGGCGCTGGGGGGGAGGGGGCACCCGGGGGGGGCACCCGGGGGGGCACTGGGGGGGAGGGGGCACCCGGGGGTGCACTGGGGGGTCACTGGGAGGGAGGGGGCACCCGGGGGGGGGCACTGGGGGGGCCTGGGGGGGGAACTGGGGCGCATTGGGGCTGAGGGGCATCCAAGGGGGGGGCACTGGGGGGGAGGGGGCACCTGGGGGGGCACTGGGGGGGCACTGGGACGGAGGGGGCACCCGGGGGGGCACTGGGGGCTGAGGGGGGGCACTGGGAGGGAGGGGGCACTGGGGGGCCTGGGGGGGGGAACTGGGACGGAGGGGGCACCCGGGGGGGCACTGGGGGCTGAGGGGGGGGCACTGGGGGGCCTGGGGGGGGAACTGGGGCGCATTGGGGCTGAGGGGCATCCATGGGGGGGGCACTGGGAGGGAGGGGGCACCTGGGGGGGAACTGGGACGCACTGGGGCTGAGGGGCATCCAGGGGGGGCATTGTGGGGGCTGGGGGCACCCGGGGGGGCTGGGGGGGAGGGGGCACCAGGGGGGCACTGGGGGGAGGAGGGGGCACTGGGGGGGGAGGGGGCACCCAGGGGGGCACTGGGGGGAGGAGGGGGCACTGGGGGGGGAGGGGGCACCCAGGGGGTCACTGGGAGGGAGGGGGCACCCGGGGGGGGCACTGAGGGGCCTGGGGGGGGAACTGGGGCGCATTGGGGCTGAGGGGCATCCATGGGGGGGGCACTGGGAGGGCTGGGGCACCCGGGGGGGCACTGGGGGGGAGGGGGCACCTGGGGGGGGCTCTGGGGGGGGCACTGGGAGGGAGGGGGCACCCAGGGGGGCACTGGGGGGGGAAGGGGGCACTGGGAGGGAGGGGGCACCTGGGGGGCCTGGGGGGGGAACTGGGGCTGAGGGGCATCCGGGGGGGCACTGGGGGGCTGGGGGGGGAACTGGGGCGCATTGGGGCTGAGGGGCATCCAGGGGGGCACTGGGGGGGCTGGGGGCACCCGGGGGGGGGCACTGTGGTTGTTAGGGGTGTCGGGGGGGGGGGCGGGGACACATGGAGGGTGTTGGGGATATCGAGGGGGGGTTTGGGGGCACCAAGGGGGGGGACAGTGGGGGAGTGGGGATTTCGGGGGGGGGGGGGACACAGTGGGAGGGGTTTGGGGACATTGAGGGGTTTGGGGACATTGGGGGGGGGTGGGGGGATATTGGGGGGACACTTGGGGGGGTTTGGGGACATTGGGGGGGTGGGGACATTGGGGGGTGGGGGGATATTGGGGGGACACTTGGGGGGGTTTGGGGACACTGGGGGACACAGTGGGAGGGATTTGGGGACACTGGGGGTGTTGGGGACGGTGGGGGGCGTGGGGGCATTGGGGGGACACAGTGGGAGGGGTTTGGGGACACTGGGGGGGGTTGGGGACACTGGGGGGCGTGGGGGGGATATTGGGGGGACACAGTGAGGGGGTTGGGGGACATTGGGGGGTGGGGACATGGGGGGGTGGGGGGGATATTGGGGGGACACTGGGGGGCTTTTGGGGACATGGGGGGGTGGGGACATTGGGGGGACACAGTGGGAGGGGTTTGGGGACACTGGGGGGGGTTGGGGACATTGGGGGGGTGGGGGACATTGGGGGGACACAGTGGGGGGGTTTGGGGACATGGGGGGGATATTGGGGGGGGTTTGGGGACACTGGAGGGGGTTGGGGGACATTGGGGGGGTGGGGACATGGGGTGGGGGGGGATATTGGGGGACAATGGGGGGGTTTGGGGACACGGGGGGGTGGGGACGTTGGGGGACATGGGGGGGTGGGGACATGGGGGGGTGGGGGGGATATTGGGGGGACATTGGGGGGGGTTTGGGGACACTGGGGGGGTGGGGGGGATATTGGGGGGACAATGGGGGGGGTTTGGGGACACGGGGGGGTG
The DNA here is from genome assembly GCA_033556795.1 of Tapera naevia. Classification (NCBI taxonomy): domain Eukaryota; kingdom Metazoa; phylum Chordata; class Aves; order Cuculiformes; family Neomorphidae; genus Tapera; species Tapera naevia. Next base: position 20,264 of record JAUMJJ010000887.1, on the reverse strand, counting down.
GGGACGATATTGGGGGGACATGGGGGGGTGGGGACATGGGGGGTGGGGGGGATATTGGGGGGGGTTGGGGACATTGGGGGGGATATTGGGGACACAGTGGGGGGGGTTTGGGGACATTGGGGGGGTGGGGGGACATTGGGGGGGACACAGTGGGGGGGGTTTGGGGGACACTGGGGGGCGTGGGGGGGATATTGGGGGGACACAGTGAGGGGGTTGGGGGACATTGGGGGGTGGGGACATTGGGGGTTGGGGGGATATTGGGGGGACACTGGGGGGCTTTGGGGACATGGGGGGGTGGGGACATTGGGGGGACACAGTGGGAGGGGTTTGGGAACACTGGGGGGGGTTGGGGACATTGGGGGGACACAGTGGGGGGGTTTGGGGACATGGGGGGGATATTGGGGGGGTGGGGACACTGGGGGGCGATGGGGGCATTGGGGGGGTGGGGACATGGGGTGGGGGGGATATTGGGGGGACATTGGGGGGGGTTTGGGGACACTGGGGGGGTGGGGGGGATATTGGGGGGGGTTGGGGACATTGGGGGGGATATTGGGGGGACACAGTGGGGGGGGTTTGGGGACATTGGGGGGGTGGGGGGATATTGGGGGGACACTGGGGGGGGTTGGGGACATTGGGGGGGTGGGGACATTGGGGGGTGGGGGGGATATTGGGGGGACATTGGGGGGGTGGGGGGACATTGGGGGGGACACAGTGGGGGGGGTTTGGGGACACTGGGGGGCGTGGGGGGGATATTGGGGGGACACTGGGGGGCTTTGGGGACATGGGGGGGTGGGGGGACATTGGGGGTGACACAGTGGGGGGGTTTGGGGACATGGGGGGGATATTGGGGGGGGTTTGGGGACACTGGAGGGGGTTGGGGACATTGGGGGGGTGGGGACATGGGGTGGGGGGGATATTGGGGGGACAATGGGGGGGGTTTGGGGACACGGGGGGGTGGGGACGATATTGGGGGGACATGGGGGGGTGGGGACATGGGGGGGTGGGGGGGATATTGGGGGGGGTTGGGGACATTGGGGGGGATATTGGGGGACACAGTGGGGGGGGTTTGGGGACATTGGGGGGGTGGGGGGACATTGGGGGGACACTGGGGGGGGTTGGGGACACTGGGGGGCGTGGGGGCATTGGGGGGACACAGTGGGAGGGGTTTGGGGACACTGGGGGGTGTGGGGGGGATATTGGGGGGACACAGTGAGGGGGTTGGGGGACATGGGGGGGTGGGGACATTGGGGGGTGGGGGGGGATATTGGGGGGACACTGGGGGGCTTTGGGGACACTGGGGGGCGTGGGGGCATTGGGGGGGTGGGGACATGGGGTGGGGGGGATATTGGGGGGACAATGGGGGGGGTTTGGGGACATGGGGGGGTGGGGACGTTGGGGGGACATGGGGGGGTGGGGACATGGGGGGGTGGGGGGGATATTGGGGGGGGTTGGGGACATTGGGGGGGTGGGGGGGATATTGGGGGGGTTGGGGACATTGGGGGGGATATTGGGGGGACACAGTGGGGGGGGGGGTTTGGGGACATTGGGGGGGATATTGGGGGGACACTGGGGGGGGTTGGGGACATTGGGGGGGTGGGGGGACACAGTGGGGGGGGTTGGGGACACTGGGGGGCGTGGGGGGGATATTGGGGGGACACAGTGAGGGGGTTGGGGGACATGGGGGGGTGGGGACGATATTGGGGGGACATGGGGGGGTGGGGACATTGGGGGGTGGGGGGATATTGGGGGGACACTGGGGGCTTTGGGGTCATGGGGGGATATTGGGGGGGGTTTGGGGACACTGGGGGGCGTGGGGGCATTGGGGGGGTGGGCACATGGGGTGGGGGGGATATTGGGGGGACAATGGGGGGGTTTGGGGACATGGGGGGGTGGGGACAATATTGGGGGGACACGGGGGGGTGGGGGGGATATTGAGGGGACACTGGGGGGGGGTTGGGGACACGGGGGGGTGGGGGGGATATTGGGGGGGTTGGGGACATTGGGGGGGATATTGGGGAGACACAGTGGGGGGGGGTTTGGGGGGGACACTGCGAGGGGTTTAGAGACACTGGGGGGACTTGGGGACATTGAGGGGGGGGGTTGGGACATCAAGGGGGGGGTTGGGGTCAGTGGGGGTGACCCCGGGGTGTCCCTTGTCCCCCCCCCAGGCTGCGTGTGCGGGGGCAGCACACCAAGACCACCGGGCGGCGCGGGCGGACGGTCGGCGTCTCCAAGAAGAAGTGAGAGAGGAATAAAAGAGCAGAGAGAGAGCAGAGAGAGCCCTCGTGCAAGGGGAGGGGGGGGGATTTGCACCAGGGGAGGGGGGGGGCCTTGCACCAGGGGAGGGGAAGGGGGAGGCTCTGCACGAGGAGGGGGCCTCGAGTTGAGGGGGAGGGGGAAGGTGACATCGAGGGGTGAAATCCTCCAGGAGGAGGGGGGGGCCTTGCACGAGGAGGGGGCCTTGCACGAGGAGGGGGCCTTGCACGAGGCCCTTGCACGAGGAGGGGGCTCACAGTGCTTGTACAAGCAGGGGGGGGGCTCACACTGAGTTCTTGCACGAGGAGGGGGTCACACTGAGGCCTTGCACGAGGAGGGGGCTCACACTAAATCCTTGCACGAGGAGGGGGGTCACACTGAGTCCTTGCACAAGGGGGGGCTCACACTGAGTCCTTGCACGAGGAGGGGGGGTCACACTGAGTCTTTGCACAAGGGGGGGGTCACACTGAATCCTTGCACAAGGAGGGGCTCACACTCAGTCCTTGCACAAGGGGGGGGTCACACTCAGTCCTTGCACGAGGAGGGGGGCTCACACTGAATCCTTGCACAAGGAGGGGGTCACACTGAGGCCTTGCACGAGGAGGGGCTCACACTGAGTCCTTGCACGAGGAGGGGGGTCACACTGAGTCCTTGCACGAGGAGGGGCTCACACTGAGTCCTTGCACGAGAACAGAACCTCACACGAGGAGGGGGAAGGTGCAGCCACCCCAAGGAGAGGCCCCAGATGAGGATGGGGCCTTGCACCAGGCCCTTGCACGAGGATGGGGCTCAAAAGGCTGGGCCCTTGCACGAGGGGGGCTTCACAGGGGCCTTGCACGAGGACAAGAGCTCAAACGAGGAGGGGGGGACGTGAGGCCACGTGAGGCGGCCTCGAGGGATGAAATCCTCCACGAGGAGGGGGCCTTGCACGAGGAGGGGGCTCACACTGAGTCCTTGCACGAGGAAGGGGCTCACAAAGCCCTTGCACAAGGACAGGACCTCACACGAGGAGGGGCTTTCACACAAGAAGGGGGGGGGGGGAAGGTGCAGCCACCACGAGGTGACATCAAGGGATGAGGCCCCAGACGAGGATGGGGCCTTGCACGAGGCCCTTGCACGAGGATGGGGCTGAAAAGGATGGGCCTTTGCACGAGGACGGAGCTCACACAAGGAGGGGGGAAGGTGCAGCCCCACGGGAGGTGGCATTAAGGGATGAAATCCTCCACGGGGGGGGCCTTGCACGAGGAGGAGCTCACACTGAGCCCTTGCACGAGGAGGAGCTCACACTGAATCCTTGCACAAGGAGCTCACACTGAGTCCTTGCACAAGGAGGGGGCTCACACTGAATCCTTGCACAAGGGGGGGTCACACTGAGCCCTTGCACGAGGAGGAGCTCACACTGAATCCTTGCACAAGGGGGGGGTCACACTGAGTCCTTGCACGAGGAGGGGGCTCACACTGAATCCTTGCACAAGGAGGGGGTCACACTGAGCCCTTGCACGAGGAAGGGACCTTGCACTGAGGCCTTGCACGAGGATGGGGGTCACAGGAGGCCCTTGCACGAGGATGGGGGTCACAGGAGGCCCTTGCACGAGGATGGGGGTCACAGGAGGCCCTTGCACGAGGATGGGGGTTGGGTTTGGGACCCCAGAGTCCTTTGGGTGGGAAAAGCCCTTCAAGGTCCTCGGCCCCTGCTCGGCTTCTCCGTGGAATTCCGGGGTCGGGTGGGTTGGAGAAGATCTTCGAGGTCATCGGGTCAAACCCTTCCAAGGTCACTCCCAAACCAGGTTCTCCAGACCCTTCCCAGGATCTCCAACCCCTTCCCAGGGTCTCCAGACCCTCCCCAGGATCTCCAGACCCTCCCCAGGGTCTCCAGACCCTCCCCAGGTCCCTCAGCCCCTTCCCAGGATCTCCAAACCCTTCCCAGGATCTCCAGCCCCTTCCCAGGATCTCCAGCCCCTCCCCAGGTCCCTCAGCCCCTTCCCAGGATCTCCAAACCCTTCCCAGGATCTCCAGCCCCTTCCCAGGATCTCCAGACCCTCCCCAGGTCCCTCAGCCCCTTCCCAGGATCTCCAAACCCTTCCCGGGATCTCCAACCCCTCCCCAGGTCCCTCAGCCCCTTCCCAGGATCTCCAGACCCTTCCCAGGTCCCTCAGACCCTTCCCAGGGTCTCCAAACCCTTCCCAGGTCCCTCAGACCCTCACCAGGTCCCTCAGCCCCTTCCCAGGTCCCTCAGCCCCTTCCCAGGACCCTCAGCCCCTTCCCAGGTTCTCCAGACCCTTCCCAGGGTCTCCAAACCCTTCCAGGTCCCTCAGACCCTTCCCAGGTCCCTCAGCCCCTTCCGAGGTTCTCCAGACCCTCCCCAGGTCCCTCAACCCCTCCCCAGGGTCTCCAGCCCCTTCTCAGCTCCCGTTGCTCTCTGGACTCTCTCCAGCATCTTCCAGGTCTTGGAATCATGGAATGGGTTGGGTTGGAAAAGCTCTTTTGAGACCTTCGAGTCCAACCCCACCAAGGCCATTCCCAAACCAGGTCCCTCAGCCCCTTCCCAGGATCTCCAGACCCTTCCCGGGTCCCTTCTCAGGGTCTCCAAACCCTCCCCAGGTCCCTCAGACCCTCCCCAGGATCTCCAGACCCTTCCCGGGAACTCCAGACCCTTCCCAGGTCCCTCAGCCCCTTCCCAGGATCTCCAGACCCTTCCCAGGATCTCCAGCCCCTTCCCAGGATCTCCAGACCCTTCCCAGGTCCCTTCTCAGGGTCTCCAGACCCTCCCCAGGTCCCTCAGACCCTCCCCAGGATCTCCAGCCCCTTCCCAGGGTCTCCAACCCCTCCCCAGGTCCCTCAGCCCCTTCCCAGGGTCTCCAGCCCCTTCCCAGGATCTCCAGACCCTTCTCAGGATCTCCAGACCCTCCCCAGGTCCCTCAGACCCTTCCCGGGATCTCCAGACCCTTCCCAGGATCTCCAAACCCTCCCCAGGTCCCTCAGCCCCTTCCCAGGATCTCCAGACCCTTCCCAGGTCCCTTCTCAGGGTCTCCAAACCCTCCCCAGGTCCCTCAGACCCTCCCCAGGATCTCCAGCCCCTTCCCGGGAACTCCAGACCCTTCCCAGGTCCCTTCCCAGGATCTCCAGCCCCTCCCCAGGTCCCTCAGCCCCTCCCCAGGATCTCCAGACCCTCCCCAGGTCCCTCAGCCCCTCCCCAGGATCTCCAAACCCTCCCCAGGTCCCTCAGCCCCTTCCCAGGATCTCCAGACCCTTCCCAGGTCCCTTCTCAGGGTCTCCAAACCCTCCCCAGGTCCCTCAGACCCTCCCCAGGATCTCCAGCCCCTTCCCGGGAACTCCAGACCCTTCCCAGGTCCCTTCCCAGGATCTCCAGCCCCTCCCCAGGTCCCTCAGCCCCTTCCCAGGATCTCCAGACCCTTCCCAGGATCTCCAGACCCTCCCCAGGATCTCCAGACCCTTCCCGGGATCTCCAACCCCTCCCCAGGTCCCTCAGCCCCTTCCCAGGATCTCCAGCCCCTTCCCAGGATCTCCAGACCCTTCCCAGGATCTCCAGACCCTTCCCAGGGTCTCCAGACCCTTCCCAGGTCCCTCAGCCCCTTCCCAGCCTTTCCAGGTCTTGGAATCCTGGAACCATGGAACGTTTGGGTCTGAAAAGGCCTCCAAGGTCCTCACCCCCAGCCTTGTCCCATCTCTGCGTCCTTCAGGAGCCTCCGGCTCCAAACCTCCTCCCCTTCCCAGTCTGGCCCAGTTTGGCACTGGGGGAACCCTGAGCCACCTCCCAGAGGGCAGTGCCATCCCAGTCTGGCCCAGTTTGGCACTGGGGGAACCCTGAGCCACCTCCCAGAGGGCAGTGCCATCCCAGTCTGGCCCAGTTTGGCACTGGGGGAACCCTGAGCCACCTCCCAGAGGGCAGTGCCATCCCAGTCTGGCCCAGTTTGGCACTGGGGGAGCCCTGAGCCACCTCCCAGAGGGCAGTGCCATCCCAATTTGGCACTGGGGGGACCCTGTGCCACCCGAGGGGTGGCAGCACCCTCCCAGTCTGGCCCAGTCTCTCACTGGTTTCTCCCATCCTGGTGAAAACGCTTTTATTTGACTCCTTTTTTTTTTTTTTTCCAGCTTTGCCTCTTTTTTGCCCCAATTTGGCCCCAAAAAGCTCGAGGGGCGACAGCTCCGGTGGCACCCGGGGACGGGAGGGTCCGGGGGGGACACTGGGGGGAAGAGAATCAGGGATGGGGTGGGGGTGGGGATAGGGATGGGGATTGGGATGAAGTGGGATGGAGATGGGAATGGGATTGGGATGAGGATAGGAATGGGATGGGGTGGGGTGGAGATGGGGATTGGGATGGAGATGGGGTGGGAATTGGAATGGGGTGGGATGGGATGGGAAAGAGGATCAGATGGGATGGAAATGGAATGGGATGGGATGGGGATTGGGATGGGGAGGAGATGGGTTTGGAGATGAGAATGGGATGGGATGGGGATGGGATGAGGTGGAGTGGAGATGGGGATTGGGATGGGAATGGGGTGGGAATGGGGAGGGGATGGGAAAGAGGATCAGATGGGATGGAAATGGAATGGGATGAGATGGGGATTGGGATGGGGAGGAGATGGGTTTGGAGATGAGAACGGGATGGGATGGGGATGGGATGGAGATGGGATGAGGTGGAGTGGAGATGGGGATTAGGATGGGGTGGGATGGGAATGGGATGGAGATGGGGATTGGGATGGAGTGGGAATTGGAATGGGGTGGGATGGGGAGGGGATGGGAAAGAAGATCAGATGGGATGGAAATGGAATGGGAGGGGATGGGAAAGAAGATCAGATGGGATGGAAATGGAATGGGATGAGATGGGGATTGGAAGGAGATGGGTTTGGAGATGAGAATGGGATGGGATGGGATGGGATGAGGTGGAGTGGAGATGGGGATTGGGAGGGAGATGGGATGGGATGAGGTGGGAATTGGAATGGGGTGGGATGGGAAAGAGGATCAGATGGGATGGAAATGGAATGGGATGAGATGGGGATTGGGATGGGATGGGGAGAAGATGGGTTTGGAGATGAGAACGGGATGGGATGGGATGAGGTGGAGTGGAGATGGGGATTGGGATGGAGATGGGGTGGGAATTGGAATGGGGTGGGATGGGATGGGAAAGAGGATCAGATGGGATGGAAATGGAATGGGATGAGATGGGGATTGGGATGGGGAGGAGATGGGTTTGGAGATGAGAATGGGATGGGATGGGGATGGGATGAGGTGGAGTGGAGATGGGGATTGGGATGGGGTGGGAATGGGGTGGGAATTGGAATGGGATGGGGAGGGGAGGGGAAAGAGGATCAGATGGGATGGAAATGGAATGGGATGGGGATAGGGATGGGATGGGGAGGAGATGAGGATGGGATGGAAATGGAATGGGATGGGGATAGGGATGAGGTGGAGTGGAGATGGGGATTGGGATGAGGGGGGATGAAGATTGGGATGGGATGGGATGGGGTTGGAGATGAGGATGGGGATAGGGATGGAGATGGGATGAGCTGGAGTGGAGATGGGGATTGGGTGGGATGGGAATGGGGTGGGATGGGGAGGGGATGGGAAAGAGGATCAGATGGGATGGGATGAGATGGGGATAGGGATGGGATGGGGAGGAGATGGGTTTGGAGATGAGAATGGGATGGGATGGGATGAGGTGGAGTGGAGATGGGGATTGGGATGGAGATGGGAATGGGATGAGGTGGGAATTGGAATGGGGTGGGATGGGAAAGAGGATCAGATGGGATAGAAATGGAATGGGATGAGATGGGGATTGGGATGGGATGGGGAGGAGATGGGTTTGGAGATGAGAACGGGATGGGATGGGGATGGGATGGAGATGGGATGAGGTGGAGTGGAGATGGGGATTAGGATGGGGTGGGATGGGAATGGGATGGAGATGGGGATTGGGATGGGTTGGGAATTGGAATGGGATGGGATGGGGATGGGATGGGAAAGAGGATCAGATGGGATGGAAATGGAATGGGATGAGATGGGGATTGGGATGGGGAGGAGATGGGTTTGGAGATGAGAACGGGATGGGATGGGGATGGGATGAGGTGGAGTGGAGATGGGGATTGGGATGGGATGGGGTGGGAATTGGAATGGGATGAGATGGGGTTGGGGATGAGGATGGACTGGAAGGCACCCCAAAGCCCCCCAACACCTCCCACCGGACAACGTTCCTCCAAGCCCCACCCAACGGTGGCCTTGGACACCTCCAGGGATGGCTCTGGGGGTTCTGGTTGACACCGAGTTGGAACCATGGGATGGGTTGGGTTGGAAGGGACCTCAAAGCCACATCCAACCTGGCCTTGGACACCTCCAGGGATGGGACCTGGAAGAGCTCAGAGGCTGCTCTAAGGTCTCCCCAGAGCCTTTTCCTCTCCATCCTGGACAGCCCCAGCTCTCCCATCCTGTCCTCACACAGGAGGTTCTCCAGTCCTCCCATCACCCCTGTGGCCTCCTCTGGCCTCGCCCCGACATCTCCAAGTCCTTCCCGTGCCGAGGCCACCAGAGGTGGGTGCAGGGCTCCAGGTGGAGCAGAGCAAAGGGGGGGACAATCCCCTCCCTGCTGGTCCCTCTGCTGTGGAGCTTCTCCTCCCCAGGGACCCCCAAGTCCTTCTCCTCCCCAGGGACCCCCAAGTTCTTCTCCTCCCCCAGGGACCCCAAGTCCTTCTCCTCCCCGGGGACCCCCAAGTCCTTCTCCTCCCCCGGGGACCCCAAGTTCTTCTCCTCCCTGGGGACCCCAAGTTCTTCTCCTCCCCAGGGACCCCCAAGTTCTTCTCCTCCCTGGGGACCCCAAGTCCTTCTCCTCCCCAGGGACCCCAAGTCCTTCTCCTCCCTGGGGACCCCCAAGTTCTTCTCCTCCCTGGGGACCCCAAGTCCTTCTCCTCCCCAGGGACCCCCAAGTCCTTCTCCTCCCTGGGGACCCCCAAGTCCTTCTCCTCCCCAGGGACCCCCAAGTTCTTCTCCTCCCTGGGGACCCCCAAGTTCTTCTCCTCCCCCAGGGACCCCCAAGTCCTTCTCCTCCCCAGGGACCCCAAGTTCTTCTCCTCCCTGGGGACCCCAAGTCCTTCTCCTCCCCGGGGACCCCAAGTCCTTCTCCTCCCCGGGGACCCCAAGTTCTTCTCCTCCCCAGGGACCCCCAAGTCCTTCTCCTCCCCAGGGACCCCCAAGTTCTTCTCCTCCCCCAGGGACCCCAAGTCCTTCTCCTCCCTGGGGACCCCCAAGTCCTTCTCCTCCCCGGGGACCCCCAAGTTCTTCTCCTCCCTGGGGACCCCAAGTTCTTCTCCTCCCCAGGGACCCCAAGTTCTTCTCCTCCCCGGGGACCCCAAGTTCTTCTCCTCCCCGGGGACCCCCAAGTCCTTCTCCTCCCCAGGGACCCCCAAGTCCTTCTTCTCCCTGGGGACCCCCAAGTCCTTCTCCTCCCCGGGGACCCCAAGTTCTTCTCCTCCCCGGGGACCCCAAGTTCTTCTCCTCCCCAGGGACCCCCAAGTCCTTCTCCTCCCTGGGGACCCCCAAGTTCTTCTCCTCCCCAGGGACCCCAAGTCCTTCTCCTCCCCAGGGACCCCCAAGTCCTTCTCCACCCCAGGGACCCCCAAGTCCTTCTCCTCCCCAGGGACCCCCAAGTTCTTCTCCTCCCTGGGGACCCCCAAGTTCTTCTCCTCCCCAGGGACCCCAAGTCCTTCTCCTCCCTGGGGACCCCCAAGTCCTTCTCCTCCCCGGGGACCCCAAGTCCTTCTCCTCCCCAGGGACCCCAAGTTCTTCTCCTCCCCCAGGGACCCCCAAGTTCTTCTCCTCCCCAGGGACCCCAAGTCCTTCTCCTCCCCAGGGACCCCCAAGTCCTTCTCCTCCCTGGGGACCCCAAGTCCTTCTCCTCCCCAGGGACCCCAAGTCCTTCTCCTCCCCAGGGACCCCCAAGTCCTTCTCCTCCCTGGGGACCCCAAGTTCTTCTCCTCCCCGGGGACCCCCAAGTCCTTCTCCTCCCCGGGGACCCCCAAGTTCTTCTCCTCCCCAGGGACCCCAAGTTCTTCTCCTCCCCGGGGACCCCCAAGTCCTTCTCCTCCCCAGGGACCCCCAAGTTCTTCTCCTCCCCAGGGACCCCCAAGTCCTTCTCCTCCCCGGGGACCCCCAAGTTCTTCTCCTCCCCGGGGACCCCCAAGTCCTTCTCCTCCCCAGGGACCCCAAGTTCTTCTCCTCCCCAGGGACCCCCAAGTTCTTCTCCTCCCCAGGGACCCCAAGTCCTTCTCCTCCCCGGGACCCCCAAGTCCTTCTCCTCCCCGGGGACCCCAAGTTCTTCTCCTCCCCAGGGACCCCAAGTCCTTCTCCTCCCCGGGACCCCCAAGTCCTTCTCCTCCCCAGGGACCCCCAAGTCCTTCTCCTCCCACGGGGACCCCAAGTTCTTCTCCTCCCCAGGGACCCCCAAGTCCTTCTCCTCCCCATCTCTCCCTCCCCAGCCTGGACAGAAACCAGGAGCGGCCCCAGCCCAGGTGCAGGACCTTGTGCTCGGCCTGGGGGACCCTCGGGAGCTTCTCGTGGGCCAAGGCCTCCAGTTTGGCCCTTCAACTGGGCCAGGAACTCAACTGGGCCAGGGCATGGAGGAACCTCAGGAGGCTCCACCAGCCCAAGAGCAAGGTCCTGCCCCTCTGCTTGGGCCCTGGAGCTCCAGGGCCACCTCAGGGCTTTGCCCCAGTGCCCTCCAACACTTGGCCCAGTTGAGTTCCTGTCCCAGTTGAAGGCCCAAACTGGAGACTTTGGCCCATGAGAACCTCCTGAGATTCCACCATCGCAGATCCAATTTCCTGCCCCTCCTCTTGGCCACCTCAAGGCTTTTCTCCACTCTCCTCCACCACTTGGCCCAGTGGATCCTCTGTCCCAGTTGAAGACCCAAACTGGACACCTTGGCCCACGAGAACCTCCTGAGGTTCCACCAGGTCAAGTGCAAGGTCCTGTCCCTCCCCTGGGTCCTGGAGCTCCAGGGCCACCTCAGGGCTCCAGGGCCACCTCAGGGCTTTCTCCACCCTCCTCCACCACTTGGCCCATTGGATCCCCCACCCCAACTGAAGCCCCAGACTGGAACCCTCCTCCCACCTCAACCTCCCAAGGTCCCACCATCCCTCGTACCAAGGTCCTGCCCCTCCGCTTGGTCCTGGAGCCCCAGTGCCCTCCACCACTTGGCCCAGTGGATCCCCTGTCCCAATTGAAGGCCCAAACTGGACACCTTGGCCCACGAGAACCTCCTGAGGTCCCACCATCCCTCATACAAGGTCCTGCATCTCTGTTGGGTCCTGGAGCTCCAGGGCCACCTCAGGGCTTTTCTCCACTCTCCTCCACCACTTGGCCCAGTGGATCCTCTGTCCCGGTTGAAGACCCAAACTGGACACTTTGGCCCACGAGAACCTCCTGAGGTCCCACCATCCCTCATGGAAGTCCCTGCCCCTTCGCTTGGTCCTGGAGCTCCAGGGCCACCTCAGGGCTTTTCCCCAGTGCCCTCCACCACTTGGCCCATTGGATCCCCCATCCCAACTGAAGCCCCAGACTGGAACCCTCCTCCCACCTGAACCTCCTGAGGTCCCACCATCCCTCATACAAGGTCCTGCATCTCCGTTGGGTCCTGGAGCTCCAGGGCCACCTCAAGGTTTTGTCCCAGTGCCCTCCACCACTTGGCCCAGTGGATCCTCTGTCCCAGTTGAAGACCCAAACTGGACACCTTGGCCCACGAGAACCTCCTGAGGTTCCACCAGGTCAAGTGCAAGGTCCTGTCCCTCCCCTGGGTCCTGGAGCTCCAGGGCCACCTCAGGGCTTTCTCCACTCTCCTCCACCACTTGGCCCAGTGGATCCCCCATCCCAACTGAAGCCCCAGACTGGAACCCTCCTCCCACCTGAACCTCCCGAGGTCCCACCATCCCTCATACCAAGGTCCTGCATCTCCGCTTGGTCCCTGGAGCCCCAGTGCCCTCCACCACTTGGCCCAGTGGATCTCCTGTCCCAGTTGAAGGCCCAAACTGGACACTTTGGCCCACGAGAACCTCCTGAGGTCCCACCATCCCTCATACAAGGTCCTGCATCTCCATTGAGACCTGGAGCTCCAGGCCCAGCTCAGGGCTTTGCCCCAGTGCCCTCCACCACTTGGCCCATTGGATCCCCCACCCCAACTGAAGCCCCAGACTGGAACCCTCCTCCCACCTGAACCTCCTGAGGTCCCACCATCCCTCATACCAAGTCCCTGCCCCTCTGCTTGGTCCTGGAGCTCCAGGGCCACCTCAAGGTTTTGTCCCAGTGCCCTCCACCACTTGGCCCAGTGGATCCTCTGTCCCAATTGAAGGCCCAAACTGGACACCTTGGCCCACGAGAACCTCCTGAGGTTCCACCAGCCCAAGTGCAAGGTCCTGTCCCTCCCCTGGGTCCTGGAGCTCCAGGGCCACCTCAGGGCTCCAGGGCCACCTCAGGGCTTTTCCCCAGTGCCCTCCACCACTTGGCCCATTGGATCCCCCACCCCAACTGAAGCCCCAGACTGGAACCCTCCTCCCACCTGAACCTCCTGAGGTCCCACCATCCCTCATACCAAGGTCCTGCCCCTCCGCTTGGTCCTGGAGCCCCAGTGCCCTCCACCACTTGGCCCAGTGGATCCCCTGTCCCAATTGAAGGCCCAAACTGGACACTTTGGCCCACGAGAACCTCCTGAGGTCCCACCATCCCTCATACAAGGTCCTGCATCTCCGTTGGGTCCTGGAGCTCCAGGGCCACCTCAGGGCTTTGCCCCAGTGCCCTCCACCACTTGGCCCAGTGGATCCTCTGTCCCAGTTGAAGACCCAAACTGGACACCTTGGCCCACGAGAACCTCCTGAGGTTCCACCAGGTCAAGTGCAAGGTCCTGTCCCTCCCCTGGGTCCTGGAGCTCCAAGGCCACCTCAGGGCTTTTCCCCAGTGCCCTCCACCACTTGGCCCATTGGATCCCCCATCCCAACTGAAGCCCCAGACTGGAACCCTCCTCCCACCTGAACCTCCTGAGGTCCCACCATCCATCATACAAGGTCCTGCATCTCCGTTGGGTCCTGGAGCTCCAGGGCCACCTCAGGGCTCCAGGGCCACCTCAGGGCTTTCTCCACTCTCCTCCACCACTTGGCCCAGTGGATCCCCCACCCCAACTGAAGCCCCAAACTGGAACCCTCCTCCCCCCTCAACCTCCCGAGATCCCACCATCCCTTTCCCCACCCCCTTTTCCCCTCCCCTACTCCCTGACCACCCCTCCCCTCAGCGTGTGTGTCCCCCCCCCCGTGCCACCCCAAGGTCCCCATCACTCGCAGGCCCAGCACCCCCCTCCCCAACGCCCACCCTGGCAGAGGGGGAGATGCTTCTCGAGGCCGTTCCTCAGGCGGAACCTCCTGCCGCAGCGCTGGCAGGCGCGCCCGGCGCCCTCGTGGGTCTTCATGTGCTCCGTCAGGTGATGCTTCAGCTTGAAGCGCTTGTGGCAGGCGCCGCACGCGAAGGGGCGCAGGCTGAAGGTCAACATGATGTGCCGGTCCCGTTTGGGTTTCACCGCGAAGCGTTTCCCGCACAGGCAACCGAAACGTTTCCCGTCCGGAGCCGCCCCCAACTTCACGGGCGCGTGGAGCGCCTGCCCGCGCCCCAAGATCTCGTTACCGTGGAGGTCAACCGGCTTCCAAGATGGCTGCTGCTGGAAGACGTTGGGCCCGCCGGCGCTCGCCGGTGCTCCGCGAGAAGGGGTCGCCGACGCCACGCCGTTGGTTGACGCCGTTGAGCCACCGGTGGTTGCCGTTGCTCTACCAGTGGGCGCCAGAGCTCTACCAGTGGTCATCATTGTTCCATCACCAGTGGTCGCCATTGTTCCATCACCAGTGGTCACCAGAGCTCTACCAGTGGTCACCATTGTTCCATCACCAGTGGTCGCCATTGTTCCATCACCAGTGGTCACCAGAGCTCTACCAGTGGTCACCAGAGCTCTACCATCAGTGGTCGCCATTGTTCCATCACCAGTGGTCACCAGAGCTCTACCAGTGGTCACCAGAGCTCTACCAGTGGTCACCAGTGCTCTACCATCAGTGGTCGCCATTGTTCCATCACCAGTGGTCACCAGAGCTCTACCAGTGGTCACCAGTGCTCTACCATCAGTGGTCGCCATTGTTCCATCACCAGTGGTCACCAGAGCTCTACCAGTGGTCACCAGAGCTCTACCAGTGGTCACCATTGTTCCATCACCAGTGGTCGCCATTGTTCCATCACCAGTGGTCACCAGAGCTCTACCATCAGTGGTCACCATTGTTCCATCACTGGTTGACACCATTGCCCCACCAGTGGTCACCATTGCCCCACCAGTGGTCACCATTGCTCTACCATCAGTGGTCACCATTGCCCTACCAGTGGTGGCCATTGCCCCACCAGTTGACACCATTGCCCTACCACCAGTGGTCACCATTGCTCTACCAGTGATCGCCATTGCTCTACCAGTGGTCACCATTGCCCTACCAGTGGTCACCATTGCCCCACCACCAGTGGTCGCCATTGTTCCATCACTGGTTGACACCATTGCCCCACCAGTAGTCACCATTGCCCCACCAGTGGTCACCATTGCCCCACCAGTGGTTACCATTGCTCTACCAGTGGTGGCCATTGCCCCACCATTAGTGGTCGCCATCGTTCCACCACTGCTTGACCCCATTGCCCCACGACCAGTTGACACCATCGCCCCACCACCAGTTGACACCACGGCCCCACCAGTGGTCCCCCCGCTCCCCACCATCACGTAGCTCACTTCCGCCGGCACGAAGCCGCCGGCCAACGCCGCCGCCGGCAGGAGGTCCTCACTGGTGTCATCCACCTCCTGTTTGATGTAGAAGATCTTGGGGGGCTCTCCAGGAGCTCCGTCCTCCTCCTCCTCCTCCTCCTCCAGCACAATCTGGAAGGCGTCGCTGGGCCGGCGCCGGCGGCCGCCCTCTTCCTCCTCCTCTTCCTCGTCCTCCTCATCCTCCTCCACACAGATCTTGAGGACCTCCTCGCCCGTGTCCTTCAGGAGGGACCCCAGGGATGGCGTCACCACCGGCGCCGCGGCGGTGCCCACGTGGATTTTGAGGACCTCCTCGTCCCCATCCTTGGTGAAAGGTGACACCGGCGCGTCGTGGCCGCGGGTGGGACACGAGGAGCTGTTGCCACCACAGGGTGACCACGAGGAGCCGTCACCACCACGGGTGGGACACGAGGAGCCGTCGCCACCACGGGGTGACCACGAGGAGCCATCACCACCATGGGATGACCACAAGGAGCCATCGCCACCACGGGTGGGACACGAGGAGCCGTCGCCACCACGGGGTGACCACGAGGAGCCATCACCACCACGGGGTGACCACGAGGAGCCGTCGCCACCACGGGTGGTCAACAAGGACGAGGAAGACCCATCTCCACCACGCGTGGGCCACGATGACCGTCCACCTCCACCGCGGGTGGTCCCCAGCGATGCTCCATCTCTGCCGCGCGCGGTCCACGATGACGACGACCCCTCTCCACCCGACGACGGCGTCACCCAACGGCACGCCCCGCCCTCCAGCTCCTTCAGGATCTCCGAGCACTGATCCACCACGTGCCACATCTGGAGGCCGCTGGCCACCAAGAGATGACCGGGAAGCGCCTCCAAGAGCAAGGTCAAGCGTCCCGAGTAGATGAGCTGCAGGAGACCCTCGAAGGCGTCGGGGTCGATGGCCGCCGGCAGCAGGAGGCGCCCCCCATCCTGGAGGAGCAGTTTGTCGTGGAAGAAGGGGGAGGCGGCGGCCAAGACGCTCTTGTGGGCCAAGAAGATCCTCCCACCCACGTGGACGGCGACGTCGCAGAACTTGCCCTCCAGCCGCAGGCGGTTGAGGGACTCGAGCAGCGCCGCCGCGTGGTGGGGGAAGGAGATCTGCACGCGGCCGCCCTCCGACGCCATCCGGACCGCGCCGCGCCTGCGGGCAACGGGGCGTCACGGGGGGGGGGGGGGGGGGCACGGGCACCCGGGGGCTCCCCTTGGGCGCCTGGATGCCCAACCAAACCTTCTACTGACCCTTGGGGTGCCCAGTTGGCCAATGAATGCTCTACCGGTCCATGGGCACCTGGTTGCCCAACCAAACGTTCTACTGACCCATGAGGTGCCCAGTTGGCCAATGAATGTTCTACCAGTCCATGGGCACCTGGTTGCCCAACCAAAAGTTCTACTGACCCATGGGGTGCCCTCTTGGCCCCTCAGGTGCCCAGTTGGCCAATGAATGTTCTACCAGTCCATGGGCACCTGGTTGCCCAACCAAATGTTCTACTGACCCATGAGGTGCCCAGTTGGCCAATGAATGTTCTACCAGTCCATGGGCACCTGGTTGCCCAACCAAAAGTTCTACTGACCCATGAGGTGCCCTCTTGGCCCCTCAGGTGCCCAGTTGGCCAATGAATGTTCTACCAATCCATGGGCACCTGGTTGCCCAACCAAACATTCTACTGACCCATGAGGTGCCCTCTTGGCCCCCCAGGTGCCCAGTTGGCCAATGAATGTTCTACGGGTCCATGGGCCTCTGGTTACCCCATGAATGTTCTGCTACCCCTTGTGGTGCCCTCTTGGCCCCCTCAGGTGCCCAGTTGGCCAATGAATGTTCTACGGGTCCATGGGCACCTGGTTGCCCAACCAAACGTTCTACTGACCCATGGGGTGCCCTCTTGGCCCCTCAGGTGCCCAGTTGGCCAAGGAATGTTCTACTGGTTAATGGGCACCTGGTGGCCCAACCAAACGTTCTACTGACCCATGGGGTGCCCAGTTGGCCAAGGAATGTTCTACGGGTCCATGGGCACCTGGTTGCCCAACCAAACCTTCTACTGACCCATGGGGTGTCCTCTTGCCCCCCCAGGTGCCCAGTTGGCCAAGGAATGTTCTACTGGTTAATGGGCACCTGGTGGCCCAACCAAACCTTCTACTGACCCATGGGGTGCCAATGAATGTTCTACCAGTCCATGGGCACCTGGTTGCCCAACCAAATGTTCTACTGATCCATGGGGTGCCCTCTTGGCCCCTCAGGTGCCCAGTTGGCCAAGGAATGTTCTACTGGTTAATGGGCACCTGGTGGCCCAACCAAACGTTCTACTGACCCATGGGGTGCCCTCTTGGCCCCTCAGGTGCCCAGTTGGCCAATGAATGTTCTACTGGTAAATGAGAACCTGGTGGCCCAACCAAACGTTCTATTGACCCATGGGGTGTCCTCTTGGCCCCCCAGGTGCCCAGTTGGCCAATGAATGTTCTACGGGTCCATGGGCCTCTGGTTGCCCCATGAATGTTCTGCTACCCCTTGTGGTGCCCTCTTGGCCCCCTCAGGTGCCCAGTTGGCCAATGAATGTTCTATGGGTCCATGGGCACCTGGTTGCCCAACCTAACGTTCTACTGACCCATGGGGTGCCCAGTTGGCCAATGAATGTTCTACGGGTCCATGGGCACCTGGTTGCCCAACCAAACGTTCTATTGACCCATGGGGTGCCCTCTTGGCCCCTCAGGTGCCCCGTTGGCCAAGGAATGTTCTACTGGTTAATGGGCACCTGGTTGCCCAACCAAATGTTCTACTGACCCATGGGGTGCCCAGATGGCCAATGAATGTTCTACGGGTCCATGGGCACCTGGTTGCCCAACCAAACGTTCTACTGATCCATGGGGTGCCCTCTTGGCCCCTCAGGTGCCCCGTTGGCCAAGGAATGTTCTACTGGTAAATGGGAACCTGGTGGCCCAACCAAACGTTCTACTGACCCATGGGGTGCCCAGTTGGCCAATGAATGTTCTACTGGTTAATGGGCACCTGGTTGCCCAACCAAATGTTCTACTGACCCACGGGGTGCCCTCTTGGCCCCCCAGGTGCTCAGTTGGCCAAGGAATGCTCTACCAGTCCATGGGCACCTGGTTGCCCAACCAAATGTTCTACTGACCCATGGGGTGCCCTCTTGGCCCCTCAGGTGCCCCGTTGGCCAAGGAATGTTCTACTGGTCCATGGGCACCTGGTAGCCCAACCAAACCTTCTACTGACCCATGGGGTGCCCAGTTGGCCAATGAATGCTCTACCAGTCCATGGGCACCTGGTTGCCCAACCAAACGTTCTACTGATCCATGGAGTGCCCTCTTGGCCCCTCAGGTGCCCCGTTGGCCAAGGAATGTTCTACTGGTAAATGGGAACCTGGTGGCCCAACCAAACGTTCTACTGACCCATGGGGTGCCCAGTTGGCCAATGAATGTTCTACCAGTCCATGGGCACCTGGTTGCCCAACCAAACGTTCTACTGACCCATGGGGTGTCCTCTTGGCCCCTCAGGTGCCCAGTTGGCCAAGGAATGTTCTACTGGTTAATGGGCACCTGGTTGCCCAACCAAATGTTCTACTGACCCATGGGGTGCCCAGATGGCCAATGAATGTTCTACGGGTCCATGGGCCCCTGGTTGCCCCATGAATGTTCTGCTGCCCCTTGAGGTGTCCTCTTGCCCCCCCAGGTGCCCAGTTGGCCAAGGAATGTTCTACTGGTTAACGGGCACCTGGTTGCCCAACCAAATGTTCTACTGACCCATGGGGTGCCCTCTTGGCCCCCCAGGTGCCCAGTTGGCCAATGAATGTTCTACCAGTCCATGGGCACCTGGTTGCCCAACCAAAGGTTCTACTGACCCATGGGGTGCCCTCTTGGCCCTTCAGGTGCCCCGTTGGCCAAGGAATGTTCTACTGGTCCATAGGCCCCTGGTTGCCCAACCAAACGTTCTACTGACCCATGGGGTGCCCAGTTGCCCCGTGGGGTGCCCAGTTGCCCCGTGGGGTGCCCTGTAGACCCCTCAGATGCCCCAAGAACATTCTCCCGACCCACGGAGGTCCCTGTTGCCCCATGGCGTCCCCTCAGGCTCCCCCTTGGGTGCTTTGGGAGCCCCCTTGGGTGCTCTGTTCCCCCTCCACACATCTTGTTGCCCCCTTGGTCGCCCCCCCCTTGCCCTGGAGGGGCTCCTGGAGCCCCGGAACTGCCCCATTACCCCCCTCCTCCCCTGACTTTGCCCCCCCCCCCCCCCCCTTTCCATGTCTCCCTCACCCCCCCCGGCCCCTCCTCTCCCAATTTTACCCCCCCCCCCCCCCCCCCCCGCGTCCTGGGGACCCCCCCCTTTCCCTGACCCCTCCCAGCCCTGTCCCACTGCATCCGCCCCCCAGCCCCCTCCCAGGACCCCCCCCGCAGCCCCCAGGTCGCCCCCACCCCCACCCCTCCCCCCGAAACCTGGGACCCCTCCTTCCCCCCAAGGACCCTCCCTTCTTTCTCGGCTTCCCCCCCCTCCCCGGCCTCTCCGCCCCTCCGGAACCCCCCCCCCCCCGGGTCACCCCGTTGCCCCCTCCCCACTTTGCCACCCCCTCGCACCCCGGGATGGCCCCTCCCACCCGCATTCCCCCTTTCCCTGACCCCCCCCCACCCTCCGCATCCCCCCCCCCTCCCCCGCTGTCCCCCCTCCCCCATCTCGAGACCTCCCACCCCTACCGGGACCCCCTCCCCACCCTGGGTCGCCCCGTTGCCCCCTCCCCACTTTGCCACCCCCCTCGCATCCCGGGATGGCCCCTCCCACCCGCATTCCCCCTTTCCCTGACCCCCCCCACCCTCCGCATCCCCCCCCATCCCCCGCTGCCCCCCCTCCCCCATCCCGAGACCTCCCACCCCTACCGGGACCCCTCCCCCCGTCCCTGGACCTCCCATCCTGGACCCCCCCCTGGGTCGCCCCGTTGCCCCCTCCCTTGGGCACTTTGCCACCCCCCCCCCCTCACCCCGGGGATGGCCCCTCCCACCCGGAGTCCCCCTTTCCCTGCCCCCCCCCCCCCCCCGCTGTCCCCCCTCGACCTCCCACTCTTACCGGGACCCCTCCCCCTCGTCCCTGGACACCCCATCCCCCCCCCCCCGAGTCGCTCCGTTGCCCCCTTTCTTGGGCACTTCGCCACCCACCCTCACCTCGGGTTCCCC
>JAUMJJ010000886.1:0-29518 GCA_033556795.1 Tapera naevia | reverse complement strand
AATAGGGGAGCGGGACTGCGGCTCCCAGCATGCACCGCGGCGCCATGTTGTGAACAGGGGAGCGGGACTGCGGCTCCCAGCATGCACCGCGGCGCCATGTTGTGAATAGGGGAGCGGGACTGCAGCTCCCAGCATGCACCGCGGCGCCATGTTGTGAATAGGGGAGCGGGACTGCGGCTCCCAGCGTGCATCGCGGCGCCATGTTGTGAATAGGGGAGCGGGACTGCAGCTCCCGGCATGCACCGCGGCGCCATGTTGTGAATAGGGGAGCGGGACTACAGCTCCCGGCATGCACCGCGGCGCCATGTTGTGAATAGGGGAGCGGGACTACAGCTCCCAGCGTGCACCGCGGCGCCATGTTGTGAATAGGGGAGCGGGACTGCGACTCCCAGCGTGCATCGCGGCGCCATCGCGGTTTCTCTATGAGGGCGTGTTCTGGGGCCATCACTTCCGCTTCCGCTCGAGCGCGGGAGGGGAAGGAGGCGGCGGCCACGATGCTGATCAAAGTGAAGGTTGGGGTGGGCTTTGCGGGGGGCGCTGCGCTGGGAGGGGGTTTATGGCGGGGTGGGGGGGTTATTGCGGGATCGAAGCGGTGGGAGGGGGGCTCACAGTCGCCCCCTTCTCCCCCAGACTCTGACAGGAAAGGAGATCGAGATCGACATCGAACCTACGGACAAGGTTGGGGGGGGGGGGTAGCCTTGGAGGTGCTTTATTGAGTGGGGTTTCTCCTGGGGATCCCCTTTGCCATCCCGTAATACCCCTGGAGGCTCTTTGCCATCCCATAATACCCTCTCCCATCCCGTAAGTGCCCATAGAGCCCCATAGTGACCCTCAGGTGACCCCTAGTGACCCATAAGTACCCCATAGTGACTCATAAGTGACCCCAAGGCCCTGTAGTGGTCTTTAAATGACCCCGAGTGCCCCGTAAGTGACCCCTAGTGACACCTCCTGACACATAAGTGCCCCATAGCAACTCTCAAATGACCCCTATTGCCCCATAAATGCCCCATAGTGACCCCTCAGTGCCCCATAAGGACACGTAAGTGATCCTTAATGCCCCCAGTGCCCCGTAGTGACCATCAAATGCCCCCTGATATCCCATAGAGCCCCATAGTGACCCACAGGTGCCCCCTAAAGACCCCCAATGCCACATAAGTGCCCCAAAGCGACCCTAAAATGACCCCCAACAAGCCACAGAGCCCCATAGTGACCCACAAGTGCTTTCCATCCCATAATACCCCAGGTGGAGCGGATCAAGGAGCGGGTAGAGGAGAAGGAGGGGATCCCCCCCCAGCAGCAGCGCCTGATCTACAGCGGGAAGCAGATGTGAGGGGGTGGGGCTTAAAGGGGGGGGGCTTGGGTGGGCAGGGCCTGAGTGAGTGGGTGACACTTTAAAGGTGAGGTCTAAAATTGGGGGGCAAAGTGAAGGCGGAATGGGGGGTGGGGGGTTGGGAGGGAATGGAGCTTGGGGAGGCACTAGGAGGGGGAATGGACGGACTGGGAGGGAACTGGGGGGCACTGGGAGGGAATTGGAGGAAACTGGGTGGGACCAGGAAGCGTTGGGAGGGAATTGGAGGAGACTTGGAGGAAACTGGGGGAACTGGGAGGGAATTGGAGGGGCTGGGGGGCAATGGGAGGGAATTGGAGGAGACTTGGGGGGATGCTTCCTAAAGCATTGTGAGGGAACTGGGAAGGACTGGTGGAACCAAACTGGGCAGAACCAAAGCGCAGGGGGGTGGGGGGAGAGGGCTTGGCGGTTGCACCGATGCAACAAGGGGGATGGGAAATGAGGTTGCACCTAGGTCAAATAAGGGGGGGGGGGGGAGATGGGAACAGAGAGTTTTAAAGGGAGGGGCGGGGTTTGAGGGAAGGGGCGTGGCTTGGGGGGGGGGGGGTGATAGAGCTCCACCCTTCCCCCGTCCCCCCAGGAACGACGAGAAGACTGCAGCCGATTACAAGATCCAGGGAGGTTCCGTCCTCCACCTCGTGCTCGCGCTGCGCGGGGGGGGCGGGGCCGCGCGGTGAGGGGGTGTGGACTCTGCCAGACCACGCCCCCCTGACCCTGAGACCCCGACCCACCCTCTTCTCGAATGGTTTTACCTCCCCCACACCCCCATTTGCACGTGGTTGTATTTAATAAAGGTGACAATGTCAGCCAAAGAGCGGCAAAAGCGTCCTAAAAATGGACATAAGCACCATAAAAATGGGCAAAGAGACCCTAAGAATGACCAAAAACACCCTAAAAATGAGAAAAATATCTAAAAATGGGCAAAAAGACCACAAAAATGAGAAAAAGATGGCAAAAATGAGTAAACCACTAAAAAAAAGAAAAAAAATAAAAATGAGGGAAAAAAAATCCTAAAAATGGGCAAAAAGACCACAAAAATGTGCAAAAACACCCTGAAATGAGCAAAAAGACTGTAAAAGTGGGCAAAACACCACAAGAATGAGCAAAGCTAGCACAAAAATGGGCAAAAAGGTCTCTAAATGGGTACAAAGAGGCAAAAAATGGTTAAAGGGACCGAAAAATGGCCATAAATATGTCAAAAATGGGCAAACAATGAGGAAGAGGACCACAAAATTGGGGAATGAACACCAAGAATGGGTTCAATTGGGGGCTCTTTGTGCTTTTTTAGTCTCTTAATCCCATTTATGGTCTTTCCATGGTCGGTTTTAGGCTTTTTGTGCCCGCTTTTAGTCTCATATCCCATATTCGATCTATTCCCATTTTTAGGCTTTCTGTGTTCACTTTTTGGGTCCCTTCGCCCCCCCCCCTCCTTTTCCTCCCCCCAGACCTCCCAAACACCACCGAGTGCCGCGCGCGCGCGCCAGAGCGGCACCAGCACCTTCCACTTCCGGCGCCACTTCCGCCTGCCCCTCCCTTTACCCCCCGCAATGGCGGCGGAGCTGGAGCCGCTGCTGCGGGCGCTGCTGGAACCGGACACCGAGGGCTTGCGCCGGGTACCGGGGTGGGGGTCAATTTGAGGGGAGAGGGGGTCCCCGTTTAGAGACCC
The DNA here is from genome assembly GCA_033556795.1 of Tapera naevia. NCBI lineage: Eukaryota > Metazoa > Chordata > Aves > Cuculiformes > Neomorphidae > Tapera > Tapera naevia. The sequence continues at coordinate 26,504 of JAUMJJ010000886.1, read as the reverse complement.
CTCCCCCTCACTGCCCCCCGTCCCCCCCCAGGCCACCGCGAGGCTCCGAGAGGCGCTCAAGGACCCCCAGGCCCCCGCGGTGCTCGCGGCGCTCCTCGGGGCCTCCCCCCACCCCCAGGTGGGGACGGGAACCCCTCCCCCTATCCCTGGGGGACCCCCTCCCAGCCCCTCCCAATTTGGGGTCCCCCCACTCCTCAATTTGGGGGTCTCCCACCCAATTTTTGAGCCTTCCCCCCCCCCCCCCAGGTTTTTGGTGTTTGTGCCCCCCTCCAGTTTGGGGTCTCCCCATCTCCCAGTCTGTGGTCCCCCCTCAGTTTCGGGGTCTCGCCCCCCCAAAGTTCTAGGGTGCCTCACCCCCCCAAATGGTGCCCCCCCCTCAGTTTGGTGCCCCCTGCTCAGTTTTGGGGTCTCCCCCCCGCCCGTTAATTCCCGCCCCCAGTTTTGGGGTCTACTCCCCCTTGTTGGTGCCCCCCCTTCGGTTTTGGGGTCCCCCTCCAGTAGGTACCCCCCCCCCCTGCCCGTTGGTACCCCCCTGCCTAGTTTGGTGGCCCCCCCCCCCCAGTTTCGGGGCCTATCCCCCCCCCTTCAGTTTTGGGGGCCCCCCCAGTTTTGGGGTCGACTCCCCCTTGTTGGTGCCCCCTCCTCAGTTTTGGGGTCCCCCTCCAGTAGGTGCTGCCCCCACAGTTTCGAGGTCTTCCCCCCAGTTTCTGCCCCCCCCGTTTCGGGGTGTCTCCCCCCCAGTTTGTGCCCCCCCTGTCCCCCCAGGTGCGGCAGTTGGCGGCTGTGCTGCTGCGGCGGCGCCTGCTGGGGCGATGGCGGCGCCTCAACCCCGAGCTGAGGGATAGGTCAGGGGGCGGGGCCATCGGGAGGGGGCGTGGCAAAGGCTGTGGGCGTGGCCAAAAGGGAGGGGTCAAAGATACAAAGGTGGGGGGGGCTGAGGGGGGTGGGACTGGAGGGGAGGGGTCACGAGGAGGGCCAAAGGTGGAGGGGCGGGGCCAACTGGTGCAGGGCTGAGGGGAGGGCGGGGCCTGAGGGGGAGGGGCTAAAGGGGAACGGTTAATTATGTGTGGTGGCGCTAAAAGGGAGGGTGTGGCTTAATTGGGGCGGGGTCAAAGAGGGCGGGGCTGTCAGCTGTATGGGGGTGGGGCCAAATGGGAGGGGGCGGGGCTAAAGGGCCGGGCAAGGCCTAATCAGGGCTGGGTCATTAAAGGGGTGTGGTAACGGAAGGGTGTGGTCTGTGGGCGTGGCTAAACGGAGGAGTGGGGGTGTGGTCAAAGGGGTGGGGGTAAAGAGGGGGTGTGGCTGTATGAGAAGGAGCTGGGGCAAAGGAGGGGTGGGGCTAAAGGGGAGGGGTCATTTGGGCGTGGTTAAAGAGGAGGGGGTGTGGCTAAAGAGGGGGCGTGGCCATCCCACCCCACCCCCCCAGGCTCCCCTCACTTGTGGCCGAAGCCCTGGAAACGGAAACAGAGTGAGTGGGGTGTCCCCCCTTTTTCCCTTCCCGCCCCCCCCCGCAAGGGGGATCCTTTGGGGTCCCCACCCCCATTAAGCCCCTCCCCTTTTTGTTTCCCCCCTCCCAAGGCACGCGGTGACCCTGGCTCTGGCCCAACTGGGAGCACTGGTTTTGGAGGGGGGCGGTGCCAGGGGACCCCTCGGCTCCTGGGTCCAAGCGGCCGCCAGGGACCCCCGCCCTCCCCAGCGTGAGGTGAACCCCCCCAGAGGTTTTTACCCCCCTAAACCACCAATTTGCCTCTCCAGACCCCAATTTTACCCTAACCCAAACCCCAATTTCCCCCCCAAATCCTGATTTCCCCTCCCCAGACCCCAATTTCCCCCCCAAAAAAACCAATCCCCCCAAAAAAACCCGATTTGACCCCCCAGACCCTAATTTCCCCTCCCCCAAATCCCGATTTCCCCATCCCAGACCCCAATTTCCCCCCCAACCCCCTTTTGCCCCCCCAGATGATGTGGGAGAGGGATTTGGTGCCCAGGAGGGGGTTTTGAGGTGGGGGGGGTCACTAACCCAGATTTTGGGGTTGTTTCCCCCTCCTCAGGCGGCGCTGCTGGTGCTGAGCGCGGCGCTGGACGTGGCCCCCCCAGCTCTGGCCCCCCAAGCTCCAGCCCTGGCCGAGCTCTTTCGGGGGGCTCTGGCTTTCGGGGGGCCCCCCCCGACCCTCGCTTACGCCCTCAAGGCCCTGGGGGGGCTGGCGGCCACGGTCGGGGACACCCAAACGGTGAGGGGGGGGTGTTGGGGTGACACCCCTCCACCAAAAATGAGGGGGTTGGCACCCCAAAATGCTGATTTTCTGCCCCAAAATAAGCATTTTGGGGTGTTTCCACCAAAAAAATTAGGTATTTTGACGTCTTCCCCCTCAAAAAAGTGCTGTTGGGGTCCCAAAAATGCCACGTTTCTACTCCAAAATAAGGATTTTTGCGGTATCTTCCCCCAAAATTGTGGCTTTGGGGCCCCAAATGCCACTTCTTAGCCCCAAAATAAGGACTTTGAGGAGTTCCTTACAGAAAAGGTGATGTGGAGGCCCCAAAATGATTTTAGCCCCAAAATGAGGATTTTGAGGGGTTTTCCCCCCAAAATGTGGTGTTGGGGCCCCAAAATGCCATCTTTTAGCCCAAATATGAGGATTTTGAGATGTTTCCCAAAAAATTTGAGGTTAGGACCTCAAAATTCTACATTTCTACCCCAAAATGAGGGTCTTGAGGTGTTTCCCATAAAAAATGTGGTATTGGGACCCCAAAATGCCAATTTTCTGCCCCAATATGAGTATTTTGTAATATTTCCCCCAAAAAATTGTATTGGGACCCCAAAAGCCTGTTTTTAACCCCATTTTCCCCCCAGGAGCTGCTGCGGTCGCTGCTCCCCGAGATCCTGAGGGCCCTGAAGCTGCTGCTTGATGTCGATGAGGTGGGGGGGCAGTGCCTTTTGGGGACATTCTGCACAGGTTTTCACCCATGTTTGGTTCTTTCACCAATTTTGAGCATCTTTTCACCCATTTTTGGGTCTTTGTGTCCATTTTGGATTCTTTTGCCCATTTTTTTGGGTGATTTTGCCCATATTTGTGTCTTTTGGTCCATTTCTGGGTTCTTTATGCCCGTTTTTGGATCCTTTTCCCCATTTTTGTTGTTGTTTTGCCCATTTTTGGCTGACTTTTCACATTTTTGGGCTCATTTTCCCCATTTTTGGGGTCTTTATGCCTGTTTTTTGAGTCCTATTGCCCATTTCTGGGCTCATTTTCCCATTTTTGGGGTCCTTTTGCCCATATTTGATGTCCTTTTGCCCGTTTTTGCCTTGCTTTTCCCATTTTTGGGGTCTTTATCCCCATTTTTGTGTCCCTCCCCCCGCCCAGGATCGTGGCACGGAGGCCCTGGAGGTTCTGGATGAGTTCCTGGAGGCCGACCCGGCCGCAGTGACCCCTCACCTGGGCCCCCTGCTCGACCTCTGCCTCCAGGTGACCCCCAGGGTGTGGGGAAAGACCCCAGAATTTTGGGGGAAAACACCAATATTTGGGAAGTTTTGGGGAGGAGGCAGAAAGTGAAGGGGGAACCAAAGTGTTGGGGTTGAGGGAGAGGAGGGAAGGGAGAGGAGGGGGCACCGGGGGACACAAGTTGGGGCGGGAAATGGGGGGGGCGGGGAAGGGGGTGAAAGGGGAACTGGGAGGGGGAATGGAGGCACTGGGAGGGGGAGTCGGGGGGGGCAGGAGTTTTTGGGGTGAGAAATGACGTGTTTGGGGCCGCAGGTGGCGGGGGACGAGGGCCGCGGCGATGCCGCGAGGGTGCGGGCGCTGGCGACCATCACCTTCCTCGCCCAGAAGAGCCCCAAGGTGAACTGGGAGCACTGGGAGGGAATTGGGGGGAACTTGGAGGGGATTGTGGGGGAAATGGTGGCACTGGGAGGTACTGGGAAGGACTGGGAGGGGATTGGGGGTGGGATTGGGTGGGACTGGGAGGGACTGGGAGGGGGATGGGGGGAGAATAAGGGCACTGGGGAGGACTGGGAGAGGATTGAGGGGAACTGGGAGGAGTTGGGGGAACTAGGAAGGCACTGGGAGCAATTGGGAGGGGTGGGCGGGGGCGGTGGGATATTCCAGTTGGCGACTGGTCTGTACTGGTTTATACTGGTGCAGGCACTGCTACTGGGGAAGGCATCTCTTGGGCCTTTAGTGAGGGGGTTACTGGGGGTCTCTGGTCTATATTGGGTCTTTACTGGTTGGTATTCGGTCTTACTTGTCTATACTGGTTCACACTGGTTTTTAGTGGTGTATACTGGTTTATACTGGGGCAGATGTTGCTGCGGGGGGGTGTCTATTGGCTCCTTACTGGGATGATACTGGGGGTCTCTGGCTTGTATTGGGTTGTAAGACACCAATACTGATCCGTGCTGGTCCGTACTGGTTCTTACTGGTTTTTACTGGTGCAGGCGCTGCTGCGGGGGGCGCTGCTCCCCCGGCTCCTGGAGGGGCTCCTGGGCCCGCTCTGCGCCGACCCCCGCCCGGGGCACCCGGACCCTGAGGACGAGGAGGAGGGGGGGAGCCGGGGGGGGCCCTGCCCCCGCCACGCGGCTGCGCAGGTGGGGGAGGGGGAGGGGGAGGCAGCGGGGTTTGGGGGGAAACGGGGGGATTTGGAGACCCCGCCCCTTTTCAGTGGCTTTGCACCCACTGGCGCAGAATTTGACCCTTTTCCTGGCTTTTTGACCCAATTTCGCGAGAATTTTCCCATTTTAGGGAGAATTTTCACCCTTTTATGAGAATTTTTCTCCTTTTAGGGAGAGTTTTTCCCATTGTAAGAGAATTTTGCCCATTTTAGAGAAAATTTTCAGCATTGTAATAGGATTTTCCCCATTTTAGGGAGAGTTTTCCCCATTTTAAGAGAATTTTGTCCATTTTAGGAAGAGTTTTCCCAATTTTAAGAGGATTTTTTCCCATTTTAGGGAGTTTTTTTTCAAATTTACAAGGTTTTCCCCTTTTTGGAAAGGATTTTCCTGTTTTAGAGAAAACTTTATTTATTTTAGAGAGAATTTTCCCTATTTGTGTCAATGACCCAATTTTTGGGTCGATTTCCCTATTTTTGGGCCAATTCCCCGATTTTGGGGTCAATTTTCTCATTTTTGGGTCCATTTCCCCATTTTTGGGGGTGATTTCCCCTATTTTTGGGTGTTTCCCCCACTTGGGGTGGTTGGCCCCATTTTGGGTCGGTTTCCCCCGGTTTTGGGTCCCCTGACCCCCACTTTCCCGCAGGCTCTGGACGCCCTCGCCGTGGCGCTGCCCCCCGAGAAGCTCCTGCACCACCTGGTGGGGGGGGGGCACCGGGTTTTGGGGTCCCTAGGGGGGGGGTTGGGATACCTCGGGGGGGGGTTGGGGGGAATTTTGGGTCCCCTGGGAGGGTTTGGGGGGGGTCGGGGTCCCTTTTGGGGTGGATTTTGGAGGTTTTGGGGTCCCCAGGAGGGTTTTGGGTCCCTTTTGGGGTGGATTTGTGGGTTTTAGGGTCCCGGGGGGGGGCGTTGGGGTCCCCTGGGAGCGTTTGGGGGGGGTTGGGGTCCCTTTTGGGGTGGATTTGGGGTGCCCAGGGGGGTTTTGGGGTCCCTGGGGCTTTTGGGGTGGAGTTGGGGGGTTTTGCGGTCCTTGGGGGGGGGTGGGGTCCCCCCCTCATTTTCGGGGTCCCCCTGTCCGCAGGTGCCGCTCCTGGGGGCTGCGTGGGGGTCCCCCCGGGGGGGTCCCCGCAAGGGGGCGCTGCTGGCCCTGGGGGCGCTGGCGGAGGGTGCGGGGGGAGCCCTGAGGCAACGGTGAGACCCAAAATCAGCCTTTTTCACCCCAAAACGGGGAGGGGGGGGGCAAAAAAAGGGGAGGTTCTGAGCTGAAATTGTGGGTTCTGAGCTCAAAAAATGGGGGCTGAGGACCCCCAAAATGGGGGGGGGGGGGATTGAGACTCCAAAATAGGGGGGTTTGACCTCAAAAATGAAGGATGGAACCCCAAAATCTGGGTTTCTGAGCTCAAAATAGGGGATGGGACCCCAAAATCTGGATTTCTGAACCCAATATGGGGGAATACGGCACCAAAATGTGGGGGTTTGAGCCCAATACGAGGGTGAGACCCCAAAATCTGGGATTTCAGCCCAAAAATAGGGGGTGGGGCCACAAAATCTGGATTTCCAAGCTCAAAACAGGGGTTGGGACCCCCCAAAAAACGGGTTTCTGACCCAATATTTGGAGGTTTGACCCCAAATGTGGGGTGTTTGGGTTGATTTTGGGGTATTCGGGTTGGTTTTGGGTATTTGGGTTTGATTTTGGGGTGGTTTAGGGTATTTCGCTTAATTTTGGGGTATTTTGGGTTGATTTTGGGGTGTTTTTGGTTGACTTTGAGGTATATTGGGTTAATTTGGGGGGTTATTTGGGGTATCCCATCCAATTTAGGGGTATTTTGGGTTAATTTTGGGGTGGTGTAGGGTATTTTGTTTGATTTTGGGCTGATTTTGGGGGTATTTTATTTCATTTGGGGTGGTTTGGGTTGATTTTGGGGTGGTTTGGTCCCCCCAGGTTCCTGTCCCAGGTGCTGGGGGCTCTGCGGGGGGGGCTGGGGGACCCCGACCCTGGCGTGAGGGGGGCGGCGGCCGCAGCCCTGAAGAGCTTGGGGGAATGCCTGCAGGTACTGGGGGAACTGGGAGCACTGGGAGGGGGACTGAGGGCACTAGTAGGGACTGGGGGCCACAGGGACGGACTGAGGGGCACTGGGAGGGACTGGGAGTGGGAATGGGGGAACTGGGAGGGAATGGGGTGGCACTGGGGTCATACTGGGAGTCTTTAAACCAAACTGGTCCTTACTGGAAAAGCCCTGGAGCCATACTGGCAGGGCTTAAACCATATTGGACCTTACTGGGAGGGCACTGGGGCTGTACTGGGAGGTGCTAAACCATACTGGGAGGGCCTAAACCATGCTGGTTTTTACTGGTTGGGGCCTGGGGCTGTGCTGAGAGGCCCTGAACTGTGCTGGGATGGCTTTAGGGCCCTACTGGGAGGCTCTAAGCCATACTGGTCCTTACTGTTTTGTACTGGGGAGCAGCCTGAGGTGCGCACAGTGGCAGAGGAGGCTCTGCCGGGGGCGCTGGCGGCGCTGGGGGGGGACGGGGGGGTCCCCCCTGCCAAGGCCTGGTTCATCCTGGAGAGCCTTCTGGAATGTTTGGGTATGGGGGGGGGGGGCGGGGGGTTTTGGGGTGAAATGGGGGGGTTTGGGGTCCCTGGGGGTTTGGGGGGGGGGAGAAAGGGAGGGGGAACCAAAGGGAGGGGGAACCAAAGTGCTGGGTTTGGGGGGGGAGGGGGAAGGGAGAGGAGGGGGCACGGGAGGGGCAAGGGGGGCGGGAAATGAGGGGGCATCAGGGGGAATTGGGGGGGGGTGTGAAAGGGCAATTGGGAGGGGGAATGGGGACATTGGGAGGGGACTGGGGGCACTGGGAGGGGGAATGGGAAGGACTGGAGGATCTGGGAAGGGGATTGGGCTCTGGGAGGAACTGGGGGCACTGGGAGGGAACTGGGGGCTGTGGAAGGGGGATGGAGGGACCGGGAGGGGAACTGGGGTGGCATTGGGTCTGGACTGGGAGGGGGAATTGGGATAGGGGGAGGACTAGGGGGGCGCTGGTGGTTACTGGGAGCACTGGTGTCACTGGTTTCCTCCCAGGGGAGGCGCTGGGGCCCTGGGTCCCCTCTGTCCTCCCCCCGATCCTGGCGGCGCTGGAGCCCTCGGGGCCCCCGGAGACCCTGGAGTTGGGGCTCAGCGCCCTCCACTCGCTTGGTGAGAGACCCAGAACCCCCTGAACTCACCCCAAAAATGGGGGGGAGGGGAAAAACACCCCAAAACACCTCAAAATTGCCCCAAATCACCCCAGATTTCCCCCTAAATCCCCCAAAAACCATCCCAAAACACCCTGAAGTCTTCTCTAATGATCCAAAATCAGCCCAAATCAGCCCAAAACACCCCAACATCACCCAAATCGCCCCCAAAATCACCTGAATCACCCCAGAACACCCCAAAATGGTCAAAAATCAGCCCAAAACACCCCAAAATCACCCAAATTGCCGCCAAAACACCCCAAAACCTCCCTAATGATCCAAAATCAGTTCAAAACACCCCAGAATCACCCAAAACACCCCAAAATCACCCAAATTGCCGCCAAAACACCCCGAAACCTCCCGAGATGACCCCCAAAATGATCCAAAATACCCAAAAGTTTCGATTCCCCCCCCCCGTATTGCCCCCCCCGCCCCGTTTTTGGGGTGTCCCCCATTTCAGGTCCCCCCTGACCCCCCATATTTTGGGTTCCCCTTTCCTATTTTGGGTTCTCCCTGCCCTATTTGGGGTCCCCTTTTCCTATTTTGGGGTCCCCCACCCCTATTTGGGGTCCCCCTCCCCTGTTTCGGGGTGTTCCCCCCCTACCGGGGTCCCCCCCTGACCCCCCATTTCCGGCAGTGTCGGCCGCGGGGGGGCAGGTCCTGGGGGGGCTCCGCGAGGCCATTTTGGGGGCGCTGACCCCCCTGCTGGTGCCGGGACCCCCCGAGAGCCGCGAGCGGCGCCTGCAGGCCCTGGGTGAGGGGGGGGGCAGCACGCTTTGGGGAGAGAAACGGGGGGAAGGGGGAGTTCTGGGCTGAAAAAAGGGGGATTTGGGGGAAAAAAATGGGGATTTTGGTGAAAAAATGGGATTTGGGGTGAAAAATCTGATTTTGGGGTGAAAAACGGGGATTTGGGGGAAAAATGGGGGTTTGGGGTTAAAAATGGGGATTTGGGGGTGAAAAAATGGGATGTTTGCATCAAAAATGGGATTCTGGGGAAAAATGGGGATCTTGGGGAAAAAAGGGGGGTTTGGGGGAGTTTTGGGGTGAAAGGGGGGATTTGGGGTCAAACATAGGGATTTGGGGGAGAAATGGAGGTTTCGGGACACAATGGGGAGTTTTGGGGTGAAAAAGGGGGGATTTAGGGTCAAAAGTGGGGATTTGGGGGAAGAATGGGGGTTTTGGTGAAAAAATGGGATTTGGGGTGAAAAAAGTGATTTTAGAGGTGAAAAAAGGATTTGGGGGTTTGGGGACAAAAATGGAGAGTATTGGGGTGAGAAAAAGGGGGATTTAAGGTCAAATGTGGGGATTTGGGGAAAAAAATGGGATCTGGGGTAAAAAAATCTGATTTTGGGGTGAAAAGCCGGGATTTGGGGGAAAAATGGGGGTTTGGGGGGAAAAATGGGATTTTGGGGGAAAATGGGGGTTTGGGGGAAAAAAATGGGGAGTTTTGGGGTGAAAAAGGGGGATTTGGGGGAAAAAATGGGGGTTTGGGGGGGAAATGAGATTTTGGGGTGAAAGATTGGGATTTTGGGTGGAAAATGGGGGTTTGGGGGGTCACGGGGGGTCCTGGGGTCCCCCTGAGCCCCTTTTCCCCCCCAAGGGGTTTGGGGGGAGCTGGGTTTGGGGGGGCAGTGAGTTTTGAGGCAGTTTGGGGGGTTTTGGGGTGAAAAATGGGGGGGTTTTGGATCTACGGGGGGTTGGTGGGGGTCGAGGGTTTTGGGGACCCCCCTGACTCCCCCCTTTTCCCCCCCCAGGGGTTGTGGGGGCTCTGGGGGCCGCGGCGGGGGCGACGCTGGGGGCGGCGCTGGACCTGGCGCTGGATTTGGCCCAAGAGGAGGAGGAAGAGGAAGAAAAGGGGGGGTCTTCGGCACGGAGAGCGGCGTGAGCACCCCAGATTCCCCCTGGGGGACCCCAAAACACCATCGGGAACCCCAGACCCCCCCCGTACCGACCCCTAAAACCCCCTCGGGACCCCCAAATCCACCCCAACCCCCCCTCAGACACAAAAACTACACTGAGACACCCAAATCCAACCCCAGGACCCCCAAAAACCAACAGGGGCCTCAAAACTCTCCTGGGGGAACCCCAAATCCCTCCCAGGACCCCCAAGTGCCCCCCAAATTCCCCTTTGGGACCCCCAGATTCCCCCTGGGACCCCAAAATCCCCCCCAGGACCTCCAAATTCCCCCGAGATCCCCTCCAGGACCCACATATCCGCCCCAAGGACCCCCAGTCACCCCCCAAATCTCTCCTGGGACCCCCGAATATCCCCCCCAGGACCCCCAGTCACCCCCCAAATCCTTCCCGGGACCACCAGATTCCCCCCGGGCCCCCCAATTTTCCCCCAGGACCCCCTGCTCCCCCCCTCAGCCCCCCCTGTCCCCCCAGGCTGGCGCTGGTGGTGGCGGCGGCCGAGGCGCTGGGGGAGGGGGCGGGGCCACTGCTCCCCAAGCTCCTCCCCCTGGTGCTGGGGACCCTGCAGCGCCCGCCCCCCCCGGTGAGTGACCCAAAACCACCCCTTTGGACCCCAAAATACCCCTCTAACACAAAATTCCCCCTCGTCTGGCCCAAAATCCCCCTTTTTCTACCCAAAATCCCCTTTCTTGTACCCCAAATCACCCCTTTTGTACCCCAAATCACCATTCTTATACCCCAAATCACCTTCTTTGTTCCAAAATACCCCCTTTTTGACCCAAATTTCTCTTTTTTTACCCTAAATTCCTTTTTTCCCCAAATTCGCCCAATTTGCCCCAAGTTTCCTCTTTATTCCCCAAAATCGAGTTTCCAGTCTCAAAACCACCTTTTTTGCACTAGTTTAGCCCAAATTCCCCCTTTTTTCTCAACCCCCCTTTTTTTTCCAAAATTCCCCATCTTTTTCTCCAAAATCCCTTTTCCCCCCCAAGTTCCCCATTTTTTTTTCCCAAATTCTTCCCTTTTTCCCCAAATCCCCCTTTTTTTGCCCCAAAAATACCCATTTTTCCATCAAGACTCCCTAGTTTTGCTCAAATTCTCCTTTCCCCCCCAGCCCCCCATTTTTTACCCCAAATACTCATTTTTTTACTCCCAAATCCCCCCCTTACCCCAAATCCCCCCTTTTTGCCCCAAATCCCTTCTTTATTGTTTAAATTCCATGTTTCCCCCTACTTTTTCCCAAATCCCTGTTTTTTTGGCCCAAATTCCCCTTTTTTTCCCCAAATTCCTCTTTTTTTGCCCCAGATCTTTTCTTTTTCTGTTCAAATCCCTTCTTTATTTTTTAAATTCTGTGTTTTCCCTTTTTTTGCCCAAAACCTCCCATTTTCACCCCAAACCCAGGTGGAGCCGGGGGGGCCGGACTCGTTCCTGCTCTTCGAGGAAGAGGAGGAGGAGGAGGCGGAGCCAATGGACGATGATGTCGAGGAATGGGAGGAGCTCATCGAGTGAGGGGTGGAGCCTGGGTGGGCGGGGCTTGGAGAGGCCCCGCCCCTTCCCTTTAACCCCCTTCGCTTCCCCCCCCCAAGGGTGGAACTGGGAGGAGACTTCGCTGAGGAACTGGGGGAGGCCTGTGAGGCACTGGGAGCACTGGCCGAGCACTGCAGGTGACTGAGGGGCACTGGGAGGGGACTGGGAAGGGGAAAGATGGCACTGGGAGGGGACTGGGGGACACTGGGAGGAACTGGGGAGGGATTAGGGGGAACTGGGAGGGACTGGGGGCACTGGGAGGGACTGGGAAGGGGAAAGATGGCACTGGGGAGGGTACTGGAGGGCACTGGGAGGAACTGGGGGGCACTGGGAGGGACTGGGAGGCCCTTACTGGTGTTACTGGTCTCCCCCCCCAGCTCCCAGTTCCTGCCCCACGTGGAGCCCAGTCTGGAGGCGCTGCTGGGGGTGCTCAGGGTGGGCGTGGCCTCCCATCTAAGCCCCGCCCCCTACCACCCTTCTTTTCCCCCGGTGCCCCCTCATTTCCTGCTCCCCTGGTGGTCCCTCCTTTCCCTTCCCCCCAACCCCTGCACTTTGGTTCCCCCCAACTTTTATTCCCCCCCGCCCCCCCCCCACTTTCTGCTCCTCCCATTCCCCAACCCCCCCCCCAAAATCACCCAAAACCACTGACTCTGCCCCCTAGAATCGCCCCCAGGACCCCCAAAACCTAACAGGGACCCCAAAACCCTCCTGGGGGAACCCCAAAACACGCCCAGAACCCCAAATCCTTTCCAGACCCCAAAATGCCCCCTAAATCTCCCTTGGGACCCTCAAATGCCCCCTTATTCTCCACAAAATCCCCTCTGAGACCCCAAATTCCCCCCTTATTCACCTGAAATCCCCCTCTGGGACCCCCAGTTTCCCCCTTATCCCCCACAAATCACCCTCTGGGTCCCTCAATTCCCACTTGGGACCCTCAAATACCCCTGTGAGACCCCCAAATCCCTACTGGGACCCCAAAATACCCCTCTGGGACCCCCAAATCCCCCCTTATTCTCCCCAGATCCCCCCCCGGGACCCTCAAATCCCCCCTTATTCCTCCCAAAACCCCCCTCAAACCCCCCTGCCCCCCTCATTAACCCTTTCCTTCCCGCAGCTGCCCCAGCCTGGCCCTCATGCCGCAGCCTACGAAGCCCTGGGCAGCCTCTGCCTCCTCCTGCTTTCGGGGGGACCCCCGACGCCCCCGGCCCTGGAGCGGGCGCTGTGGGCGCTGGTGGGGGGGGTGCGGGGCGAGGGGGGCGCGGGGGACGCGGGGGCGGCGCTGGCAGCCCTGGGGAGGGGGCTGGGCCCCGGGACCCCCCCGGCCCTGCGGCCCCACATCGCCCGGCTGCTGGGAGACGTCATCAAGGGGCAGGTGAGGGGGCAGTGGGGGGCATTAGGGGCACTTATTGGGGCATTGGGGGGCATAAGAGGTCACTGTGGGGGCACTTATGGGGCACCAGGGGGCATTAGGGGTCACTGGAGGGCACTTATGGAGCACTGGGGGGCATTAGGGGTCACTATGGGGTCACTATGGGGCACTTATGGGGCACTGGGGGGCATTTAATGGTCGTTATGGGGCAATGGGGGCATTAAGGGTTGCTATGGGGCACTTCTGGAGCAAAGGGGGCGTTGGGGGGCATTTAGTGGTCGCTATGGGGCACTTATGGGGCACTGGGGGGCATTTAGTGGTCGCTATGGGGTACTGGGGGGCATTTAAGGGTCACTTGGGGGTCACTTATGGGGCCCCCCCCAGGTTCGGTGCCTGAAGGAGGAGAGTGAGGACGAGGAGGAGGTGAGTGCCGACCCCCCCCAGTGCTCCCAGTCCCTCCCCAGTGCCCCTCGCTCCCCTCCCAGTGTTCCTAATCCCTTCCCAGTCCCCTCCCAGTGCTCCCAGTCCTGCCCCTCCCGCAGGCACAGGCGGTGGCGGAGCTGCGCGTGACGGCGGGGGAGGGGCTGGTGGCGCTGGGCGTGGGGGAGGAGCTCTTCGAGGAGCTGCTGCCCCACCTACTGGGGGCACTGGTGAGTGGGGGACTGGGAGGGACTGGGAGAGGGGATTGGGGGACTGGGGGGAGTTCTGGTTGAACTGGGAGGGGGAATGGAGGGACTGGATGACCCCTGTGACCTCTGTGACCGCTCTGACCTTGAATGACCTGGGTGACCCCCCCTTGGCCCTATGACCCCTCTGACCTCGTGACCTTTGTGTGACCCTGTGGCCTCTCTATGACCCCGTGACCACTGTGTGACCCAATGACCCTGGGTGACCCCGACAGACCTTAGATGACCTTGGGTGATTCCATGTGACCTGAGTGACCTCATGACCTCACATGTCACCCCCCCATGGCCTTGTTAGTCCCCTGTTACCTCTATGTGACCCCATGGCCTTGAATGACCTTTGTGACTTCCGGGTCACCTTGGGTGACCCTTGTGGTCTTTAAGGACCTCGGGTGACCCCATGACTTCTCTGTGACCCCTGACCTCTGTGTGACTCCATGACCCCCGTGCGACCCCTGCATGACCTCTGTGACCTTTGTGGTTTCTGGGTGACCCCGAGTGACCCCTATGTCCTTGGTTGACCTCTGTGACCCCATGACCTTTGCAGCTCCCGGGTGACCCTGGGTGACCCCTGATGCCCTCTCTTTGCCCCTCCAGGCCCCGGGCCGCGCCGTGGGGCAGCGCTCGTGGGCGGCGGCCATGTTGGCGGAGCTGGGGGAGCCCCTGGGGGCGGCGCTCGCCCCCCTCCTGCCCCGCCTGGGCCCCGCCCTGGGGGGGGCGGCGGCCAGAGACCCCCACCCCGAGGTGAGGGGCAACGCCCTCTGCGCCCTGGGCAGGCTGGGGGGCGCCGTGGGGCAGGGCGTGGGCCCGTATCCTTCTGGGGTGCCTCGGGGACCCATAGCGACCATAGGGACCCACAGGGACCTGTAGAGACCATAGGGACCCATAGAGACCCACAGAGAGCTATAGGGACCCACAGAGAGCCATAGGGACCTATAGGGACCCAGAGACCATAGGGATCTATTGACACCCATAGGGACCTATAGAGAGCCGTAGGGACCTATAGAGAGCCATAAGGATCTACAGAGAGACCATAGGGACCCACAGGGAGCCATAGGGATCATAGGGACCTATAGAAACCCATAAGGGACCATAGGTACCCATAGAGACCCATAGGGACTCACAGGGCCCCCCTGCCAGTCTGTCCCAGTTCACTCCTTGACACCCCAGTTGGTGGCCGGGGCCGGGGGTGGCTCTGGCAGCCCTGGCAGGGGAGGGGCCGGGCCGGGTACGAGACAACGCGTGCGGAGCCCTCGCCCGGCACTGGCAGCACTGGGAGCACTGGGACAGCCCCGAGGTGAGACTGGGGGGCACTGGGAGGGGACTGGGAGGAATTGGGAGGGAGAATGAGAACATTGGGAGGGACTGGAAGAAGAAATGGGAACACTTGGGGGGACTGGGAGGGGGAATGGAGACACTGGAAGACACTGGGCTGGTTTATTTGGATTTATACTGGTCCATACTGGTTTGTACTGGGAAGGCACTGGCGCTGCTGCTCCGGGCGCTGCCACTCACAGAGGATCTCGAGGAGGAGCCCCCAGTGTTTGAGGCCCTCGTGGGGCTGCACCGGCGCCGCCCCCAGCAGGTTGGGGGGCTGTGGGGCAGCTGTGGGGCTGGGGGGGTCACCAAGGGTCCCTATGGGGCACTTGTGGGTCTCTATGGGGCACTTGGGGTCTATATGGGAGTCTCTATGGGGCACTTATGGGTCAGCGTGGGGCAGGAGGGAGCACTTATGGGTCCTTATGGGGCGGGGGGGGCACTTATGGGGCATGTGGGGGGCCCTGTGGGTCTCTGTGGGGCACTGGGGGTCAACAGGAGTCACTTATGGGTTGCTGTGGGGCAGGGGGTGTCGGTGTGGGGTGGGGGGGTCGCTATGGGGCACGGGGGGGTGCCATGGGTCACTCACCCCCTGCCCCCCAAGTTCTGGCCCCACGCGGCCGAGCTGCCCCGGGCCTGCAGCGACGCTGTGGCGCAAGGACGCCTCCCTCCAGGTAAGGGGGCACTTGGGGGTCATTATGGGGCAGGGGAGGCACTTGGTGGTCATAATGGGGCACTTGTGGGGCAGAGGGGGCGGTTGTGGGTCGCTATGGGGCACTTGGGGGGTCACTTGTGGGGCCAGAGGTTCACTGGGGGGGTTGCTATGGGGCACTTGGGGGTCACAGTGGGGTGGTTGTGGGTCACTGGGGGCTACTTGGGGGTCACTATGGGGCACTTAGGGGTCTGCAGGGGCACTTGGGGGTCGCTTGGGGGGCAGAGGGAGTGTTTGTGGGTCACTGAGGGGCACTTGGGGGTCGCTATGGGGCACTTAAGGGGCTGGGGGGACACTTGTGGGGCCATTATGGGTCACTTGTGGGGCAAGGGAGCAGTGGGGGGCACTTGGGGGGCACTTGTGGGGCAGAGGGGGTGGTTGTGGGGCCGGGGAGGGCACCTGTGGGGCGGAGGGGGCCTACCTGTGGGTCGCAGTGGGGCAACCGTGGGTCGCAGCGCTGCGGCAGGAGGTGCTGGAGCTGCTGCGCGAGGTGTGGGGCAGCTGCCCCACGGCGTTCACAGAGGGGCTCGAGCGGCTGCCCCACGGCGAGGCCACCCCCCTACGCACGGTGAGCCCTGCCCCATAGATCCTGCCCTGCCCCATAGATCCTGCCCCATAGAGCCCTGCCACACACATCTGCCCCATAGATTCACCCCATAGATCCAGTCATGCCCCATAGATCCTGCCCCATAGAGCCCTGTCCTACCTCTTCCCCACCGCCCCATAGATCCAGTCCCATAGATTCTCCCCCTGCCCCATAGCTCCGCCCACCAATGACATCACTTCCCCTCCCAGGCCCTCTCAGACTCCGCGGGACCCTGATCCCCCCCTCCTCCTTCCCCCCTCCACTTCCTGGATGACGTCACATCGGCTGGAGCCAATAAACCCCCAAACCGGAAGAGGGCGGAGCCGTGGCCGGAAGTGCGGTCAGAGCGGGGGGGCCCCACGTGGTCCCGGCCCCAGCGCGATGGGGCCGTAGGGGCGGGGCTGGACGAGGCGGAGGAGCCCGGCCCCACAGAGTTCTGTGGGGCAGCCCCACACTTATGGGGCAGCCCCACACTCAGCGGGAAAAAAGGGGGTGGGAGTTCCAAAGGGTGTGGGGCTGCCCCCCAAGTGTGGGGCTGCCCCCCAACTCACCGAGGCAGAGGGCAAAGAGGCGCCCGGCCAGGCTCCGAGGGCACTTGGGGGGCAGCAGCACCCCCAGCTCTGTCCCCCCCGGCTGCCGCACCCCGAGGGCCACAGACCTGGGGAGGGAGGAAGGGGAGGGTGCACTTGGGGGGCAGCCCCACACTTAGGGGGTAGGAGGGGTTGAGGGGGGGAACCAAAGTGTGGGGATAGGGGGAGGTATTGGATTTTGCAGCGACGCACCTGGGGGAGCAGAAATGAGGGGGCACCATGGGTAATGGGGGAGTGGGAGGGGGAATGGGAGCACTGGGAGCAACTGGGAAGGGGAATGTGGGGGAACTGGGGGACAGTGGGAGCTCTGGAGGGGGCAGGAATGGAGGCACTGGGGCACTGGGGGCCTACTGGTCTGTACTGGGACCATTGGAGGGGGCACTGGGAGAAGGGGTTACTGGTCTATACTGGAAGCACTGGTCCCACCTCCTCAGGCTCTCCACATCCGGCAGCAGCTCTGGGACCTCAGGCAGGGGAGGGGGTGGGGGCCTGTGGGAGGGGGGCGGGGTCAGAGGACAGGCCACGCCCCCCCCACAACATCCCCTCCCAATCCCATTCCAGTGCCCCCTCATTTACCACCCCCCCTTGTTGCCTTGGTGCAACCTCCAATCCCTTCCCCCTCCCACACCCCTGCACTTCGGTTCTAACCCTCCTCCCTTAGCCCTGCCTTGTCTCTTAAGCCCCGCCCTCTCCACGCAGGACACGCCCCCACCAAGCCCCGCCCCTTCTCACAACTCCTCAAGGATGGGGGCCCAGGGCCTTGGCTCCTCCTCCACCGCCTCCAGGGTCACCTCTGTGGGGGCAGCGACCCATAAGTGACCCACAGGTGACCCATAGAGCCCACGGGGAGCCCCAGCGCCGCCGCATGGCGCCGGGGTCGCTCACCTGAGGAGGGCAGGGTGGGCAGGCTGGGCTCCAGCACCTCCCGCAGCACCTGTGGGGCAGAGAGAGACCCCTCAGCAGGGGCTCTGGGCAGGGGGGAAGGCTTTGGGGGTCACACCCAGTGTCCCCCAACACACACCCCTCGACTCGTGGGGCAGAGCGCGAAGGCCTCACCTCCACCTCGCTGGGCAGCTCGGGGGGCGCCGGGGGGAGCGGAGGGGGCGCTGGGGGGCGGGTGCAGCGTTCCCATAGGACCCACAGCTCGGGGGGCAGCCAGCCTAGGGCGGGGGGGGGGGCATTAGAGCCCGCTATAGGGCAGCTGTGGGGTGCTATGGGGCAGCTGTGCGGTGCTATGGGGCAGCTATAGGGCAGCTCACCACAGGCCGGGGTGCGCAGGAGCTCACTTGGGGGGCGGCGCTGGTGCCGGGGGGCTTCCAGGAGCACCTGGGGGAGCACAAGGGCGGCTGTTGGGGGGCGCTGTGGGGCTGCTTTCACCCCTTCGTACCCCACATTTCCCCTGGTGCCCCTTCAATTCCCGCCCCCCCGGGTGCCTTGGTGCAACCAGCAACCCCTTCTCTCAACCCTGCACTTTGGTTCCACCTCACTTTGGTTCCCCCTGTTTAGTGCCCCCCAGTTGCTCCTTAGTTCCCCCCAGTTCCCATTCCCCCTTGATCCCCTCCCAGTGCCTCCAATCCCTTTCCAGTCCCTCCCAATGCCCCCATTTCCCTTTCCCAGTGCCCCTCAAGTCACAATTCCCCCCTCCCAGTGCCCCCAATTCCCTCCCAGTGCCCCCATTCCCCCATATGCCCTTAGTGCCCCCTCCTTTATATCCCCCCCAACCTCCTCTAACTGTGCCCCAGGTAAAGCCCCGCCCCCTTTAGCCCCGCCCCCGGGTTAAGCCCCGCCCCTACCCTGGGCGCGCAGCCCCTCTGGCTCTGCCCCAGCCCCTTCCGGAACGGCTCCTCTGGGATCTGCGGCCTCAGGTCCCGCCGCGGGGGAAGGCGGCGGGGGGGGACGGGGGAGACCTGGGGATGGAGGGGGAGAGGGGGGTCAGGGCTGACCCATAGGGACCCAGAGACCCACAGACACCCCACAGCTGCCCCACACGCACCTCGGGGATGGGGGGCAGACTCGGCTCCTCGGGGACCCTCAGGACTGCGGGGCAGAGAGAGGTGTGGGGCAGCCCCACAGGTGCCCCCCAAGTGCCCCCCTCTGCCCCACAAGTGAAACCCCCAAGTCCTCCCCCACCCCCCCATAAGTGTGACCCACAACTGCCTCAGCCCCACAAGTGCCCCTCCCACCCCACAAGTGCCCCCCCGCCCCCCAAATGCCCCTTCCTACCCCCCTTCCTGCCCCCCCAAAGTACTCACCAGGGGGCAGGGGGGGCACTGGCAGCTCCGGGATCTCTTCCACTGTGGGGCAGGGGCAGCCATGCTGTGGGGCTGGGACCCACAAGTGCCCTCCCCAGCCCCCCAACTCCCCCTCTGCCCGCCAAGTGTGAACCAGAAGTGCCCCCTCAGACCCACAAGTGCCCTCTCAGCTCTGTAAGTGCCCCCCCAGCCCTACAAGCGCCCTCCCTGCCCCCTAAGTGTGACCCCACCAAGTGCCCCCCCCTGCCCCCTAAGTGTCCCCACTCCCCCCCGAGTGCCCCTCCTGCCCCACACCTGGGGGCAGCAGCTCCTCGGCCTCCGTCAGCAGCTCCAGCTCCCGTGCAGACACCTCAGGCAGCTCCTCCTGAGCCCCATAGCGCCATGGAGCAGCCCCATAGCAGGCCCCCCACTGCCCCACAACCACCCCCTGCTATGGGGCAGCCCCACAATTGCCCCCCCACTGCCCCCAAGCCACACCCCTCCGCCATGAGTCACCCCTCCTCCTCTATGGGGTTAGCCCCACAACTGCCCCAAACCCCCCCACCTATGAGGCAGCCCCCCAACTGCCCCCACCCCCACTATGGGGCAGCCCCCCAACCTCGAGGGCAGGCAGGGGGACGAGCTCGGGCTCACGGAGCGTGATCATCTCGGGGGACACCGTCAGGGGGGGCCCTGGGAGGAGAGGGGGGGTCACTTATGGGGCAGGGGGGGCACTCTGGGTAGTTGTGGGGCTGGGGGAAGTTGGGGGGGTCAGTGGGGTACTTGGTGGTCACACTTATGGGGCAGGGGGGTAGTTGGGGGTCACAATCATGGGATTAAGGGGGCACTCGTGGGGCTGGGGGCACTTGTGGGTCACACTTGTGGGGCTGGGTATGCCCTTATGGGGCTCGGAGGGCACTTATGGGGCAGAGAGGGAGCTGGGGGGGAGCAATTGTGGGTCAGGGCCCCTCCCTCCCGCCCCACACTTGTGGGGCAGCGCTCACCGGGCGGGGGGGGCAGCTCCTCTGGCAGCACCGGCACCTGCGGGAGGGAGATGTGGGGCAGCCGTGGGTCTCTATGGGGCGCTGTGGGTCACTTATGGGGTGCTATGGGGCACTATGGGGCGGTACCATGCGGCCAAAGAAGGGGTCAGGTGCCGACTCCAGCGTCGCCATCAGCTCCTGCGCATCCGCCAGGAGATGAGGCCTGTGGGGCAGATGTGGGGCTGGGGAGGGGGCTGTGGGTGGTCTGGGGGGGGATGTGGGGCAGTTATGGTGCTGGGGAGGGGCTATGGGGCAGCCGTGGGTCGCTGTGGGCCACTTATGGGGTGCTGTGGGACAGTGTTAGGGATCTATGGGACCCTATAGGTCGCTTATGGGGCAGCGTTAGGCATCTATGGGTCACTAATGGGGTGCTATGGGGCAGTGTTAGGGTCTGTGGGGTGCTATGGGTCACTTATGGGGTGCTATGGGGCAGTGTTAGGGATCTGTGGGTCACTGGGGTGCTATGGGTTTCTATGGGTCACTTATGGGGCGCTATGGGGCAGCACTTACCGCCTGGGGGGGCTCAGATCGATGTTGGGGGGTGGCTGCACCCTGTGCAGCCGCTCCAGGGTCAGCGCCACCTCCTCTGGGGGGGGGGCAGAATCCGATCTATGGGGCAGCTGTGGGGCAGGGGGAACCCACAGCTGCCCCCCAAGTGCCCCCCACACCGCACAGCTGCCCCACAAGTGCCCACCCCCCCCTCCCCCCAGTCACCCATAGGCCACCCGTAGAGTGGCACCACCCCCTGTGGGTGAGGCCGAACCCCGATCTATGGGGCGGGGCAATCCTGTGGCCACTCCCTCTGCCCCCCAAGTGCCCCCCAAGTGCCCCCCGTACCCAGGAGGAAGCCACACTGGCGCCTGTAGACCCGCACCAGCCCCAGCTGCAGCAGCGCCGCCAAGTAGAGGGAGCAGCGAGGGGGCGGGGCTCCCGCCGGGGGGGGCGGGACCTCCCAGCCACCTCGGCCAATCACAAACGATGACACCGCCGCACTGGGGGGGGGGGGAGATAAAGGGGCGGGGTTAGAAGGGAGGAGGCGTGGCCAGAAGGGAAGATACGGGGGGGGGAGGCGGGGGCTGGGAGGGGCCAGACCGGAAGGGGGCGTGGCCAGAGGTACAGGGGGCGTGGCCACGGGGGAGGTGGGGTGGGAGATGGGGGCGTGACCAGAGAGCATGGTCAGCAAGGGAGAGGCGTGGCCAAATAAAAGGGGCGTGGCTATAGATAGGGGATGGCCAATGATGAAGAGGGCACGGCCAGAGGGAGTCATAATGATGGGGCGTGGTCAAATGGGAGGGGGCGTGGCTAAAGGCAGGGGGGCACAGCATTGGTAGCCATTGGGGGGCGTGGCCAGGATGGATATGGACTTGGGGGCGTGGCCAAAGGGGGGTGATGGGGAGTAGTGAGGCCAGAGCCAGGGAGGGGGTGTGGCCAGAGGGAAATGGGGCGTGGCTTATGACACGAGGGGGCGTGTCCAGTGCCCACGTGACTCCATCCCCTCATTACCATACGTGGGGCACATCCACCCCCAGGTACTCCCTACGCAGCAGCCGCGAGCTGCACGTGGCCGCCAGCCTGGGGGGAGGGGATAAAGAGAGAGCCCCAAAATCACCTGATTTCACCCCAAAACCCACCCCCACACCTCCCCCTGCCCCCAAGACCACCACCCCCCCAACCCAACCCCCCCCAAACCCCCCCCCCGACCCCAGCCCCTACCAGATGGTGCCGAAGCAGCCCGTGTGGCGCTGCAGCACCTCGGGGTAGTAGAACATGGCGAGGGAGGCTTAATTAGCAGTTAATTGGCCCTTAATTGGAGCTTAATGGGCCCTTAAGGAGCGCTTGGTCAGCTCTGGATGAGCCCTTAATTAGCTTTTAATCAGGGCTCAGTCAGCCCTCAATGAGTGCCCAATCAGCTCTTAATGAGCACCCAACCAAGTCTTAATGAGCACCTAATTAGCTCTTAATGACTATTCACTATCTTAAGGAGCACTCAATGAGTACTTAGTAAGCCCAAAATTAGCTGATAATTAGCACTCAATCCACGCAAAATTAGCAGTTAATGAGCTCTTAAGAAGCGCCCAATCAGCTCTTAATGAGCACTCAATCAGCTTTTAATGAGCACTCAATCAGCTCTTAATGAGCACTCAATGGGCTCTTCATGAGCACTTTATTAGCACCCAATCGGCTCTTAATGAGCATCCAGCCAGGTCTTAATGAGCACTTAATTATCTCTTAATGAGCACCCAAATCAGCTCTTATGGAGCACTCAATCAGTTCTAATGAGCACACCATCAGCTCTTAATTAGCGCTCTATCAGCTCTTAATGAGGGCTTAATCAGCTCCTAATGAGCGCTGCCTCAGCTCTAAATTAGTTCTCAATCAGCTCTTAATGAGCATCCTATCAGCTCTTAATGAGTGCCCAATCGGCTCTTTATTAGTGCTCAACCAGCTCTTAATGAGGGCTCAATCAGCTCTTAATATGCGCCCAATCAGCTCTTAATGAGTGCCCAATCGGCGCTTTAATAGCGCTCAATCAGCTCCTGATGAGCGCTTAATTAGCGCGCCATTAGCTCTTAATTAGCGCCTCCTCCGCCTCCTCTTCCTCTCGCCGTCGTCGCTGCAGTGAAGGCTCCCGCCTCCCGCGCGGCTTTTTATACCCGCTCGGTCCTGCCCACCGCCCGCGTCAGCCAATCAGCGCGCCGGCCCCCTCAGAGACGCAGCCAGTCAGGGCTCGGAGCGCCCCGGCGACCGAGCGGGGAGGCGGGAAAGCGTCGGACAATTAGAACCGCCCGGAGACAGCGCAGCCAATGGGAGGCGGCGGCGCCTCAGAGAGGGACCGCGCGCGCGAGAGTTTTCCCGCCCTCGGCGAGAGGGGAGGAAGGGGGAGGGGGGGGGGGCGACAAGAAAATGGCGCGGGGCTGGGGGGGGGGATGCGTGGGTTTATTGAGGAGAACGGGGCTATGGGGCAGCTGTGGGGCACGAGAGGGCGGCTGTGGGGAGGAGGGGGAGTGGGGCAGCAATGGCTTCGTCCAGGAGCGGCTGCGCGAAGGCTTGCTCCAGCTGGAGGGGGAGAAAGGAGAGGGGGGGAAGCTGTGGGGCTGCCCCATGTTTGTCCCCCCCCGACCCACAGCTCCCCACGTCAGCCCCAGTTCTGCCCCACATCAGCCCCTTTTCTGCCCCACATCTCCCCATTTCTGCCCCCCTGCCCCACATCTCCCCAAGTCAGCCCCAATTCTGCCCCACATCTCCCCATCTCTGCCCCACATCAGCCCCAATTCTGCCCCACATGTCCCCATTTCTGCCCCCTGACCCACATCAGCCCCAATTCTGCCCCACATCATCTCCCCATTTCTTCCCCCTGACCCACATCAGCCCCACCTCTTCCAATTTCTGCCCCACATCTGCCCCATCACCGTACACGTGACCAGTTTGACCCCACATCTGCCCCATATCCGCCCCCACATTTCCCACATCTCCCCCCCATAGCTGCCCTACATCTCTCCCCCCACATTGACCCACGTCTGCCCCACATTTCAACCACATCTTGCCCCACTTCTGGCCCCACCTGCCCCATATCTGCCCCACACCTGCAGGACAAGGTCCCCGCCGTGGGGCCCCGGCTCCTGCCCCACAACCAGCGTCACCCGGTGCTCGGGGAGGGGGCCCAGCCCGGCCCGGTGCCGGCTCAGCTCTGGGGGGAGAGAGGGATCTATGGGGCAGGAATGGGGGGAATGTGGGGCAGGGGATGAGGGGATGTGGGGCAGGAAGGGGGACATGTGGGGCACGAATGGGGATCTATGGGGCAGCCAGGGGGTGTCTATGGGGATCTATAGGATGATCTATGGGGCAGGGATGGGGTTCTATGGGGTGACTATAGGGGTCTCCCTATGGGGATCTATAGGATGATCTGTGGGGCAGGGATGGGGGCTCTATGGGATGATCTATGGGGCATGTATAGAGTAACTATGGGGCATTTGTGGGGCTGCTATGGGGCAGGCAAAGCCTATCTATGGGGCAGCTATAGGTGTCCATGGGGCAGCTATGGGGCGATCTGTATGGCTCTATGGGGCAGGGAAGGGGTCTCTATGGGGCAGCCGTGGGTCACGTACCTTCCCGGAAGCGCCGGGCGTCGAAGGGCTGCAGCAGCTCCCCACGGCGCAGCCCCACATCCCCCGGCGCGTGGGGCCCGCGGCACCTCAGCCCCACACCTGCCCCACATCCTGCCCCACGGCGCAGCCGCACGAAGATCCCCCGGGGGGCGCTGGCGACCAGGACCCCCTCCCCTGCCCCCAGTCCCAGGGTGAGGGGGGCGCGCAGCACGATGTGGGGCAGGGGGGCGGGGCCGGGGGGCGGGGCGTTCGCTGGAAGGGGCGGGGCCAGCAGGTACTCGCCGGGGGGCAGCCACCCCTCCCAGGCCAGGGCCCCCCCCCGCAGCACCGACAGCCCCAGGCGCAGCGGTCCTGGAGGAGAATGAAGGGGGGGGGGGGGTGGGTCACAGCGCTGTATTGCGATAGGCCACGCCCACCCACGACAGAGGGCTCCTACTGCGTCACAGGCCACGCCCACCCACGACAGATGGCTCCTATCGCGTCACAGGCCATGCCCACCCAAGACAGAGGGATTGTATCGCACGATAGGCCACTCCCATGTCACGATAGGCCACAGCCAATCACAAGAGAGAGTTCATATTGCACCATAGACTACTCTGTCGCGATAGGCCACGCCCACCCACGATATAACACGTTGCACGATACTGCACCTGCTCAGGACAGGGCTCAATATCATGCAGTAGGACACACCCACCCACAGGCCACGCCCACTCCCAAATATGGCAGCACCTGGTGTCACGATAAGCCACGCCCACAAGAGGTGTGGGTCTCGGGGGTGGGGAAGGTCAGGGGAGCCGCCAATGGGGGGTGGGGGCAAAAGGTAGGGGGTGTGGCCAATGAGAGAGGGGGTGGGACTAAAGGGTTGGTGCAGGGGGAAGGGCGTGGCCAAACGGGAAGGGGCGTGGTCAAGGGGGAGGGGGCGTGGCTTACCCTCGTTGGGAGGGAGGGGCTCAGCGCTCTCCACCTCCACGCTGAGGCTCAAGGGGGTGGGGGGTGGAGCCTCTGTGGGGAGGGGGTGTGGTCACAGTGAGGCCACGCCCCCTGCTCCATCTGCACACACCCCCTTAGCTGTCAATCAAGAGGCCCCTCCTGCCCCATAGCGCCCCGTAAGTGCCCCATAGTGACCCACAGTGCCCCGTATTGCCCCATAAGTGCCCTGTATTGCCCCATAGCACCCCGTAAGTGCCCCATAGCGCCCCGTAAGTGCCCCATAGCGCCCCACAAGTGCCCCATAAGTGCCCCATAGCGCCCCATAGTGGCCCACAAGTGCCCCGTAAGTGCCCCATAGCGCCCCATAAGTGCCCCATAGTGACCCATAGCGCCCCATAAGTGCCCCATAGTGCCCCATAGTGGCCCACAAGTGCCCCGTAAGTGCCCCATAGCGCCCCATAAGTGCCCCATAGTGACCCATAGCGCCCCATAAGTGCCCCATAGTGGCCCATAAGTGCCCCATAGTGGCCCACAGTGCCCCGTATTGCCCCATAGCACCCCATAAGTGCCCCCCAGCGCCCCCACCCGTCACTCACCCCTCTTCTCCTCCTCGGTCTCCCGGGCGTCTACGGCTGGTGGGGCGTCCTGCGGCCCCGCCCCTTTGTGCTGGCCCCGCCCCCCCTCGGGGGGCGGTGGGAGGAGCCTATAGACGCGGTAGGGGCGGGGCCCGCGCAGCTGCGACCGCCCCGGCAGCTCCTGGAACTCGCGGCTCTTGTGCAGGGCGCAGCGCAGACGCGTCTTGCACCCGGCCGCGTCCCCCGACACGCGGCCCTTGAACTCCGCCCACGCCTGGGACAGGGGGTGGGGTCACAGGAAGCCACGCCCCCACTCCCAAGTCCCGCCCCCTCTCACCCATCCATTGCCCCCTCCCCCAGGGCTCTCTGAATCTCCACAAACAATTTGAAACCCCCAAACCCCTTTAACCCCCCCCGGCCCCCCAAACCCCACTTTACCCCCACTAAAACCCCTTTACCCACCTCACACCCCCTTTAAACCCCCCAGACCCCCTAAATCCCGCTTTACCCCCTCTAAATCCTCCTTTGCCTCTCCAACACCCCTTAAAGCCTCCCAGCCATCCTAAATCCCCCTTTACCCCCCCACACCCCCTTTTTCCCCCCCAGCCCCCCTAAATCCCACTTTACCCCCTCTAAATCCCCCTTAGCCCCCCCCCCCGCCTTTTCCCCCCCCAGCCCCCACATTACCCTGCAGAGGGCGGCCCCGGCGCCCCCCCGGGCGCCCCCTTTCCCCCCGTGCTGCCAGGGGATGCGCAGGGCCGAGTGCTCGGGGTCGTCCCACTCGAGGCCGGGGAAGCGGCCGCTCTCCAGCTGGGCCACCAGCCAGGCCCGCAGCTTCCGAGGGCCCCCCTGTGCCATCTGGGGGGGCACAGAGCCGAGGGGGGGGTGTCAGGGAGGTAAAGTGGGGGTAACGGGGGTTTGGGGAGTTTAGAGGGGTTACAGGGTGAAAAGGGGGTGTTTAGGTGTTTAGAGGGGGAAAAGTGGGGGTAACGGGATTGAAGAGCCCCTGGGGGGCTCAGAGTGGGAGAAGTGGGGGTAAAGGAGGTCTGGGGGGGGGGTTAGTCAGGGAAAAGGGGGGGTAAAGGGGGTCTGAGG
>JAUMJJ010000885.1:0-17708 GCA_033556795.1 Tapera naevia | reverse complement strand
GGGGTGCCCGGGGGGTCCCGCTCGGGTCTGGGGGTCCCATTCGGGTCTGGGGTGCCCGGGGTGCCCGGGGGGTCCCTCTCGGGTCTGGGGGTGCCCGGGGGTCCCGCTCGGGTCTGGGGGTCCCATTCGGGTCTGGGGGTGCCCGGGGGTGCCCGGGGGGTCCCTCTCGGGTCTGGGGGTGCCCGGGGGGTCCCGCTCGGGTCTGGGGGTCCCATTCGGGTCTGGGGGTTCTGGGGGGGTCCCCGGGGGGTCCCGCTCGGGTCTGGGGGTCCGTTCGGGTCTGGGGGTGCCGGGGGGTGCCCGGGGGTCCCCGGGGGGTCCCGCTCGGGTCTGGGGGTCCCGGGGGGCCCCGCTCGGGTCTGGGGGTCCCCGGGGGGTCCCTCTCGGGTCTGGGGGTGCCCAGGGGGTCCCTCTCGGGTCTGGGGGTGCCGGGGGGTCCCGCTCGGGTCTGGGGGTCCCATTCGGGTCTGGGGGTGCTGGGGGTGCCCGGGGGGTCCCTCTCGGGTCTGGGGGTCCCCGGGGGGTCCCTCTCGGGTCTGGGGTGCAGCGCTGCCCCCCCAGGCCGGTTCCTCGCCCGGCGCCTCCTGTGCCAGGGCCCCCCCCCTGGGCCTCTCCTTGGCCTTCGTGTGGGCGCGGGACGGGGGGGCCCTGGCAGAGCTGCCCCCCCCCTGCGCCTGGGGGACCTCCGGGAGCTGCCCCGCACGTGAGTGGCACCCCCAGACCCCCGGGGCACCCCCAGACCCCCGGGGCACCCCATTATCCCCCCCCATCACCCCCAGACCCCAACATCACCCCATTACCCCCCCCAACACCCCCAGACCCCCGGGGCACCCCATTACCCCCCCCATCACCCCCAGACCCCCGGGGCACCCCCAGACCCCCGGGCACCCCATTACCCCCCCCCCCCATCACCCCCAGACCCCCGGGGCACCCCAGACCCCAACATCACCCCATTACCCCCCCCCATCACCCCCAGACCCCAACGTCACCCCATTACCCCCCCCATCACCCCCAGACCCCCGGGGCACCCCCAGACCCCAAGGTCACCCCATTACCCCCCCCCCATCACCCCCAGACCCCACGGGACACCCCCAGACCCCAACATCACCCCATTACCCCCCCCCATCACCCCCAGACCCCCGGGGCACCCCCAGACCCCCGGGGGCACCCCATTATCCCCCCCCATCACCCCCCAGACCCCCGGGGCACCCCCAGACCCCAAGGTCACCCCATTACCCCCCCCCATCACCCCCAGACCCCCCCCATCACCCCCCAGACCCCAACATCACCCCATTACCCCCCCCCCAACACCCCCAGACCCCCCCATCACCCCCAGACCCCAACATCACCCCATTACCCCCCCCATCACCCCCAGACCCCAACATCACCCCATTACCCCCCCCCCCATCACCCCCAGACCCCCGGGGCACCCCATTACCCCCCCCATCACCCCCAGACCCCCAGGGCACCCCCAGACCCCAAGGTCACCCCATTAACCCCCCCCCCATCACCCCCAGACCCCCAGGGCACCCCCAGACCCCAAGGTCACCCCATTAACCCCCCCCCCAACACCCCAGTCCCCCGGGGCAACCCCCAGACCCCAACATCACCCCATTATCCCCCCCATCACCCCCAGACCCCCGGGGCACCCCCAGACCCCGGGGCACCCCATTACCCCCCCCCCATCACCCCCAGACCCCCGGGCACCCCCAGACCCCAACATCACCCCATTACCCCCCCCCATCACCCCCAGACCCCCGGGGCACCCCATTACCCCCCCATCACCCCCCAGACCCCAACGTCGCCCCATTACCCCCCCCCCCATCACCCCCAGACCCCCGGGGCACCCCAGACCCCAACATCACCCATTACCCCCCCCCAACACCCCCAGAACCCCCGGGGCACCCCATTACCCCCCCCCAACACCCCCAGACCCCCGGGGCACCCCAGACCCCCGGGGCACCCCATTACCCCCCCCCATCACCCCCAGACCCCCGGGGCACCCCCAGACCCCAACATCACCCCATTACCCCCCCCCATCACCCCCAGACCCCCGGGCACCCCCAGACCCCCGGGGCACCCCATTACCCCCCCCCCATCACCCCCAGACCCCCCCATCACCCCCAGACCCCAACATCACCCCATTACCCCCCCCAACACCCCAGACCCCCGGGGCACCCCATTACCCCCCCATCACCCCCAGACCCCAACGTCGCCCCATTACCCCCCCCCCCCATCACCCCCAGACCCACAGGGCACCCCAAGACCCCAACGTCACCCCATTACCCCCCCCATCACCCCCAGACCCCCGGGGCACCCCCAGACCCCCGGGGCACCCCATTACCCCCCCCCAACACCCCCAGACCCCCGGGGCACCCCCAGACCCCAACATCACCCCATTACCCCCCCCATCACCCCCAGACCCCAACATCACCCCATTACCCCCCCCCATCACCCCCAGACCCCCGGGGCACCCCCAGACCCCGGGGCACCCCATTACCCCCCCCCCCATCACCCCCAGACCCCCCGGGGCACCCCCAGACCCCAACATCACCCCATTACCCCCCCCCATCACCCCCAGACCCCCGGGGCACCCCATTACCCCCCCATCACCCCCAGACCCCAACGTCGCCCCATTACCCCCCCCCCCATCACCCCCAGACCCCCGGGGCACCCCCAGACCCCAACATCACCCCATTACCCCCCCCAACACCCCCAGACCCCCGGGGCACCCCATTACCCCCCCCCCAACACCCCCAGACCCCCGGGGCACCCCCAGACCCCCGGGGCACCCCATTACCCCCCCCCATCACCCCCAGACCCCCGGGGCACCCCCAGACCCCAACATCACCCCATTACCCCCCCCAACACCCCCAGACCCCCGGGGCACCCCATTACCCCCCCCCCAACACCCCCAGACCCCCGGGGCACCCCCAGACCCCCGGGGCACCCCATTACCCCCCCCCATCACCCCCAGACCCCCCGGGCACCCCCAGACCCCCGGGGCACCCCATTACCCCCCCCCATCACCCCCAGACCCCCCATCACCCCCAGACCCCAACATCACCCCATTACCCCCCCAACACCCCAGACCCCCGGGGCACCCCATTACCCCCCCATCACCCCCAGACCCAACGTCGCCCCATTACCCCCCCCCCCATCACCCCCAGACCCACAGGGCACCCCCAGACCCCAACGTCACCCCATTACCCCCCCCATCACCCCCAGAACCCCCGGGCACCCCCAGACCCCCGGGGCACCCCATTACCCCCCCCCAACACCCCCAGGACCCCCGGGGCACCCCCAGACCCCAACATCACCCCATTACCCCCCCCATCACCCCCAGACCCCAACATCACCCCATTACCCCCCCCCATCACCCCCAGACCCCCGGGGCACCCCCAGACCCCGGGGCACCCCATTACCCCCCCCCCATCACCCCCAGACCCCCGGGGCACCCCCAGACCCCGGGGCACCCCATTACCCCCCCCCATCACCCCCAGACCCCCGGGGCACCCCCAGACCCCGGGGCACCCCATTACCCCCCCCATCACCCCCAGACCCCAACGTCACCCCATTACCCCCCCCCATCACCCCCAGACCCCGGGGCACCCCATTACCCCCCCCATCACCCCCAGACCCCCGGGGCACCCCCAGACCCCAAGGTCACCCCATTACCCCCCCCCCATCACCCCCAGACCCCAACGTCACCCCATTACCCCCCCCATCACCCCCAGACTCCAACGTCACCCCATTACCCCCCCCCCATCACCCCCAGACCCCCGGGGCACCCCCAGACCCATCCCAGTGCCTCGCCCATCCCAGTGCCCCCCCAGTGCCCCCCCATCCCAGTGCCCCCCCATCCCAGTGCCCCCCACTGCCCCCCAGCTCCCAGTGCCCCCCCAGTGCCCCCCCATCCCAGTGCCCCCCCACTGCCCCCCCAATCCCAGTGCCCCCAGCTCCCAGTGCCCCCCCATCTCCCAGTGCCCCCCCAGTGTCCCCCCATCTCCCAGTGCCCCCCCAATGCCCCCCATCTCCCAGTGCCCCCCAGTTCCCCCCCATCCCAGTGCCCCCCCCATCCCGGTGCCCCCCCATCCCAGTGCCCCCCAGCTCCCAGTGCCCTCATCCCAGTGCCCCCCATCCCAGTGCCTTCCCCACTGCCCCCCAGCTCCCAGTGCCCCCCAGCTCCCAGTGCCCCCCCATCCCAGTGCCCCCCATCCCAGTGCCGCCCCACACTGCCCCCCCAATCCCAGTGCCTCCAGCTCCCAGTGCCCCCCCATCCCAGTGCCCCCCATCCCAGTGCCCCCCCAGTGCCCCCCATCCCAGTGCCCCCCATCCCAGTGCCCCCGGTGCCCCCAGGGCGGTGCAACTGGTGGTGGAGGTCGCCCACCCCTCGGTGGTGAAGGAGCACGGGGAGGAGATCCTGAGCCACGCGGACCTGATGGTGGGGGCACTGGGGGAACTGGGGGGAACTGGGAGGGCACTGGGAGGCACTGAGGGCACTGGGGAGCACTGGGGAGCACTGGGGGGCACTGGAGACACTGGGGGGGGCACTGGGGGGCACTGGAGGGGGACAATGGTGGGTGGGGATGGTGGGAACTGGAGATACTGGAGATGATGGGCATGGTGGGAACTGGGGATGGTGGGAACTGGGGATGGTGGGAACTGGGGATGGTGGGAACTGGGGACGGTGGGAACTGGGGATGGTGGGAACTGGGGATGGTGGGAACTGGGGATGGTGGGAACTGGGGATGGTGGGAACTGGGAATGGTGGGGATGGTGGGAACTGGGAATGGTGGGAACTGGGGATGGTGGGAACTGGAGCTGGTGGGAACTGGAGCTGGTGGGAATTGGGGATGGTGGGAACTGGGGATGGTGGGAACTGGGGATGGTGGGAACTGGGGAAGGTGGGAACTGGGGATGGTGGGAACTGGGAATGGTGGGAACTGGTGGGAACTGGGGATGGTGGGAACTGGGGATGGTGGGAACTGGGGATGGTGGGAACTGGTGGGAACTGGGGATGGTGGGAACTGGGGATGGTGGGGACTGGGGATGGTGGGAACTGGGAATGGTGGGAACTGGGGATGGTGGGAACTGGGGATGGTGGGAACTGGAGATGGTGGGAACTGGAGATGGTGGGAACTGGGGATGGTGGGAACTGGGGATGGTGGGAACTGGGAATGGTGGGAACTGGGGATGGTGGGAACTGGGGATGGTGGGAACTGGGGATGGTGGGAACTGGAGATGGTGGGAACTGGGGATGGTGGGAACTGGGGATGGTGGGAACTGGGGATGGTGGGAACTGGGAATGGTGGGAACTGGAGATGGTGGGAACTGGGAATGGTGGGAACTGGGGATGGTGGGAACTGGGAATGGTGGGAACTGGGGATGGTGGGAACTGGGGATGGTGGGAACTGGGAATGGTGGGGACGGTGGGAACTGGGAATGGTGGGGACGGTGGGAACTGGGAATGGTGGGGATGGTGGGAACTGGAGATGGTGGGAACGGGAGATGGTGGGAACTGGGGATGGTGGGGCCGGTGGGAACTGGGAATGGTGGGGCTGGTGGAACTGGGGATGGTGGAGATGCTGGAGATGCTGGGGATGGTGGGACCTGGGGACAATGGAGATGTCGGTGTTGGTGGGACCTGGAGGTGATGGAGATGTTGGGGTTGGTGATGGGATGGTGGAACCTGGGGACAATGGGGACGATGGAGATGTTGGGGTTGGTGGGACCTGGGGACACGGGGAGGTTGGGGTTGGTGGGACCTGGGGCCTATGAGAAGGTTGGGGTTGGTGGGACCTGGAGATGCTGGAGATGTTGGGGTTGGTGGGACCTGGGGATGATGGAGATAATGAGAAGTTTGGGGATGGTGGGACCTGGGGTCAATGGGAAGGTTGGGGTTGGTGGGACCTGGGGATGATGAGAAGGTTGGGGTTGGTGGGACCTGGAGGTGCTGGAGATGTTGGGGTTGGTGGGACCTGGGGCCAATGGGAAGGTTGGGGTTGGTGGGACCTGGGGCCAATGGGAAGGTTGGGGTTGGTGATGGGATGGTGGGACCTGGGGACAAAGGGGACGATGGAGATGTTGGCGTTGGTGGGACCTGGGGCCAATGGGAAGGTTGGAGTTGGTGATGGGATGGTGGGACCTGGGGACAATGAGAAGTTTGGGGATGGTGGGACCTGGGGATGATGAGAAGGTTGGGGTTGGTGGGACCTGGGGCCAATGAGAAGGTTGGGATTGGTGGGACCTGGGGCCAATGAGAAGGTTGGGATTGGTGGGACCTGGGGATGATGAGAAGGTTGGGGTTGGTGGGACCTGGGGCCAATGAGAAGGTTGGGGTTGGTGGGACCTGGGGCCAATGAGAAGGTTGGTGTTGGTGGGACCTGGAGGTGCTGGAGATGCTGGGGTTGGTGGGACCTGGGGATGATTAGAAGGTTGGGGTTGGTGGGACCTGGGGATGATGAGAAGGTTGGTGTTGGTGGGACCTGGAGGTGCTGGAGATGCTGGGGTTGGTGGGACCTGGGGATGATGGAGATAATGAGAAGTTTGGGGATGGTGGGACCTGGGGTCAATGGGAAGGTTGGGGATGGTGGGACCTGGGGCCTATGAGAAGGTTGGGGTTGGTGGGACCTGGAGGTGCTGGAGATGTTTGGGTTGGTGGGACCTGGGGCCAATGAGAAGGTTGGGGTTGGTGATGGGATGGTGGGACCTGGGGACAAAGGGGACGATGGAGATGCTGGGGTTGGTGGGACCTGGGGCCAATGGGAAGGTTGGTGTTGGTGGGACCTGGAGATGCTGGAGATGTTTGGGTTGGTGGGACCTGGGGCCAATGAGAAGGTTGGGGTTGGTGGGACCTGGGGCCAATGAGAAGGTTGGGGTTGGTGGGACCTGGAGGTGCTGGGGATGCTGGGGATGGTGGGACCTGGGGCTGATGAGAAGGTTGGGGTTGGTGGGACCTGGGGCCAATGAGAAGGTTGGGGTTGGTGGGACCTGGGGCCAATGAGAAGGTTGGGGTTGGTGGGACCTGGGGCCAATGAGAAGGTTGGGGTTGGTGGGACCTGGGGATGATGAGAAGGTTGGGGTTGGTGGGACCTGGAGGTGCTGGAGATGCTGGGGATGGTGGGACTTGGGGATGATGAGAAGGTTGGGGTTGGTGGGACCTGGGGCTGATGAGAAGGTTGGGGATGGTGGGACCTGGGGCCAATGAGAAGGTTGGGGATGGTGGGACCTGGGGCCAATGAGAAGGTTGGGGTTGGTGGGACCTGGGGCCAATGAGAAGGTTGGGGTTGGTGGGACCTGGGGCCTATGAGAAGGTTGGGGTTGGTGGGACCTGGGGCCAATGAGAAGGTTGGGGTTGGTGGGACCTGGGGATGATGAGAAGGTTGGGGTTGGTGATGGGATGGTGGGACCTGGGGACAAAGGGGACGATGGAGATGCTGGGGTTGGTGGGACCTGGGGCCAATGGGAAGGTTGGTGTTGGTGGGACCTGGAGATGCTGGAGATGTTGGGGTTGGTGGGACCTGGGGATGATGGGGACAATGAGAAGTTTGGGGTTGGTGGGACCTGGGGATGATGAGAAGGTTGAGGATGGTG
Organism: Tapera naevia; assembly: GCA_033556795.1. NCBI lineage: Eukaryota > Metazoa > Chordata > Aves > Cuculiformes > Neomorphidae > Tapera > Tapera naevia. The sequence goes on along the minus strand of JAUMJJ010000885.1, from coordinate 10,112 downwards.
GGACCTGGGGCCAATGAGAAGGTTGGGGTTGGTGATGGGATGGTGGGACCTGGGGACAAAGGGGATGATGGAGATGTTGGCGTTGGTGGGACCTGGGCCCAATGAGAAGGTTGGGGTTGGTGGGACCTGGAGATGATGAGAAGGTTGGGGTTGGTGGGACCTGGGGATGATGAGAAGGTTGGGGTTGGTGGGACCTGGGGCCAATGAGAAGGTTGGGGTTGGTGGGACCTGGAGGTGCTGGGGATGCTGGGGATGGTGGGACCTGGGGCTGATGAGAAGGTTGGGGTTGGTGGGACCTGGGGCCAATGAGAAGGTTGGGGATGGTGGGACCTGGGGCCAATGAGAAGGTTGGGGTTGGTGGGACCTGGGGCCAATGAGAAGGTTGGGGATGGTGGGACCTGGGGCCTATGAGAAGGTTGGGGTTGGTGGGACCTGGAGGTGCTGGAGATGTTGGGGTTGGTGGGACCTGGGGCCAATGAGAAGGTTGGGGTTGGTGATGGGATGGTGGGACCTGGGGACAAAGGGGACGATGGAGATGCTGGGGTTGGTGGGACCTGGGCCCAATGAGAAGGTTGGTGTTGGTGGGACCTGGGGATGATGAGAAGGTTGGGGTTGGTGGGACCTGGAGATGTTGGAGATGTTGGGGTTGGTGGGACCTGGGGCCGATGAGAAGGTTGGGGTTGGTGGGACCTGGGGCCAATGAGAAGGTTGGGGTTGGTGGGACCTGGGGCCGATGAGAAGGTTGGGGTTGGTGGGACCTGGGGCCAATGAGAAGGTTGGGGTTGGTGGGACCTGGGGCCAATGAGAACATTGGGGTTGGTGGGACCTGTCCCCCTGTCCCCAGGTGGGGTCCCCGACGGCGCTGGCCGATGCCGGGACCGAGCGGCGGCTGCGCGCGGCGGCGGCGCGGGGGGGGCACACGCTCTACGTGCCCAGGGGGGCCCTGTGGGGAGCAGAGGACATCCAGAGGATGGACCGCGACGGGACCCTCGCCGTGAGGGCCACCGGGGGGGCGGGGACATCCCCCGGGGGGGGGGGGGACACCTCCTGGGGGTGGGGACACCGAGGGGTGGGGGTTGGGGTCACCATGGGGTTGGGGTTCCATGGGGTTGGGGACACCAAGGGGTGGGGTTTGGGGTCACCAAGGGGTTGGGGTCACCAAGGGGATTGGGGTCACCAGGGGGTTTGGGGTTCCATGGGGTTGGGGGGTCACCAGGAGGTTGGGGACACCAAGGGGTGGGGTTTGGGATCAACCAGGGGTGTGGACACCAAGGGGTGGGACCCCCTGGGGTTGGGGACACCACGGGGTGGGGGTTGGGGTCACCAGGGGTTTGGGGTCACCATGGGGTTGGGGACACCAAGGGATGGGGTTTGGGGTCACCCAGGGGTTGGGGTCACCAGAGGGTTTGGGGTTGGGGACACCAAGGGATGAGGATTGGGGTCACCAGGGGGTTGGGGACACCAGGGGGTTGGGGTCACCCCGAGGGTGGGGACACCAAGGGATGGGGTTGGGGGTCACCAAGGGGTTGGGGACACCGAGGGGATTGGGGTCACCAGGGGGTTTGGGGTTCCATAGGGTTGGGGGGTCACCAGGAGGTTGGGGACATCAAGGGGTGGGGTTTGGGATCAACCAGGGGTGGGGACACCAAGGGGTGGGACCCCCTGGGGTTGGGGACACCACGGGGTGGGGGTTGGGGTCACCAGGGGTTTGGGGTCACCATGGGGTTGGGGACACCAAGGGGTGGGGTTTGGGGTCACCCAGGGGTTGGGGTCACAGGAGGGTTTGGGGTTCCATGGGGTTGGGGACACCAAGGGGTTGGGGACACCAAGGGGTGGGGTTTGGGGTCACCATGGGGTTGGGGTCACCAAGGGATGGGGTTTGGGGTCACCCAGGGGTTGGGGTCACCAGAGGGTTTGGGGTTGGGGACACCAAGGGATGGGTTTGGGGGTCACCAAGGGGTTGGGGACACCAAGGGGATTGGGGTCACCAGAGGGTTTGGGGTTCCATGGGGTTGGGGACACCAAGGGGTGAGGATTGGGGTCACCAGGCGGTTGGGGACACCGAGGGGTTGGGGACACCAGGGGGTTGGGGTCACCCCGGGGGTGGGGACACCAAGGGGTGGGGTTTGGGGTCACCCAGGGGTTGGGGTCACCAGGGTTTTGGGGTCACCATGGGGTTGGGGACACCAAGGGGTGGGGTTTGGGGTCACCATGGGGTTGGGGTCACCAGAGGGTTTGGGGTTGGGGACACCAAGGGGTGAGGATTGGGGTCACCAGAGGGTTGGGGACACCGAGGGGATTGGGGTCACCAGAGGGTTTGGGGTTCCATGGGGTTGGGGGGTCACCAGGAGGTTGGGGACATCAAGGGGTGGGGTTTGGGATCAACCAGGGGTGGGGACACCAAGGGGTGGGGGTTGGGGTCACCAGGGGTTTGGGGTCACCATGGGGTTGGGGACACCAAGGGGTGGGGTTTGGGGTCACCCAGGGGTTGGGGTCACCAGAGGGTTTGGGGTTCCATGGGGTTGGGGTCACCAAGGGGTGGGGGTTGGGGTCACCCAGGGGTTGGGGTCACCAGGGGTTTGGGGTCACCATGGGGTTGGGGACACCAAGGGGTTGGGGACACCAAGGGGTGGGGTTTGGGGTCACCATGGGGTTGGGGTCACCAAGGGATGGGGTTTGGGGTCACCCAGGGGTTGGGGTCACCAGAGGGTTTGGGGTTGGGGACACCAAGGGATGGGGTTGGGGGTCACCAGGGGGTTGGGGACACCAAGGGGATTGGGGTCACCAGAGGGTTTGGGGTTCCATGGGGTTGGGGGGTCACCAGGAGGTTGGGGACACCAAGGGGTGGGGTTTGGGATCAACCAGGGGTGGGGACACCAAGGGGTGGGACCCCCTGGGGTTGGGGTCATCACGGGGTGGGGGTTGGGGTCACCACGGGTTTGGGGTCACCATGGGGTTGGGGTCACCAAGGGGTGGGGTTTGGGGTCACCCAGGGGTTGGGGTCACCAGAGGGTTTGGGGTTCCATGGGGTTGGGGACACCAAGGGGTGGGGTTTGCGGTCACCCAGGGGTTGGGGTCACCAGAGGGTTTGGGGTTCCATGGGGTTGGGGACACCAAGGGGTGGGTTTTGGGGTCACCATGGGGTTGGGGTCACCAGAGGGTTTGGGGTTGGGGACACCAAGGGGTGAGGATTGGGGTCACCAGGGGGTTGGGGACACCAAGGGGATTGGGGTCACCAGAGGGTTTGGGGTTCCATGGGGTTGGGGGGTCACCAGGAGCTTGGGGACACCAAGGGGTGGGGTTTGGGATCAACCAGGGGTGGGGACACCAAGGGGTGGGACCCCCTGGGGTTGGGGTCATCACGGGGTGGGGGTTGGGGTCACCAGGGGTTTGGGGTCACCATGGGGTTGGGGTCACCAAGGGATGGGGTTTGGGGTCACCCAGGGGTTGGGGTCACCAGAGGGTTTGGGGTCACCATGGGGTTGGGGACACCAAGGGATGGGGTTTGGGGTCACCCAGGGGTTGGGGTCACCAGAGGGTTTGGGGTTGGGGACACCAAGGGATGGGGTTGGGGGTCACCAGGGGGTTGGGGACACCGAGGGGATTGGGGTCACCAGAGGGTTTGGGGTTCCATAGGGTTGGGGGGTCACCAGGAGGTTGGGGACACCAAGGGGTGGGGTTTGGGATCAACCAGGGGTGGGGACACCAAGGGGTGGGACCCCCTGGGGTTGGGGACACCACGGGGTGGGGGTTGGGGTCACCAGGGGTTTGGGGTCACCATGGGGTTGGGGACACCAAGGGGTGGGGTTTGGGGTCACCCAGGGGTTGGGGTCACCAGAGGGTTTGGGGTTCCATGGGGTTGGGGTCACCAAGGGGTGGGGGTTGGGGTCACCAGGGGTTTGGGGTCACCAGGGGGTTGGGGTTCCATGGGGTTGGGGACACCAAGGGGTGGGGTTTGGGGTCACCCAGGGGTTGGGGTCACCAGAGGGTTTGGGGTTCCATGGGGTTGGGGACACCAAGGGGTGGGTTTTGGGGTCACCATGGGGTTGGGGTCACCAGAGGGTTTGGGGTTCCATGGGGTTGGGGTCACCAAGGGATGGGGTTTGGGGTCACCATGGGGTTGGGGTCACCAAGGGATGGGGTTTGGGGTCACCCAGGGGTTGGGGTCACCAGAGGGTTTGGGGTTCCATGGGGTTGGGGGGTCACCAGGAGGTTGGGGACACCAAGGGGTGGGACCCCCTGGGGTTGGGGTCATCACGGGGTGGGGGTTGGGGTCACCAGGGGTTTGGGGTCACCAAGGGGTTGAGGACACCAAGGGGTGGGGGTTCCATGGGTTTGGTGACCACATTGGGGCTTGGGGACACCCCCCATGGTTGGGGACCACCCATGTCCATGGTTTGGGGACCCTGCTGGGGCTTGGGGACACCATCCATGGTTGGGGACACCATCCATTGTTGGGGACCACATGGGGTAGGGGACACCATCCATGGTTGGGGACAATGGTCAAGCTTGGGGACCACATCTTGGCTTGGGGACATCACCCATGGTTGGGGACATCATCCACATCCATTGTTGGGGATCACGTGGGTTTGGGGACTTCATCCATGGGTGGGGACATCCACCAAGGTTGGGGACCACCCATGACCAAGCTTGGGGACCCTGATGGGGCTTGGGGACCATGTCTTGGCTTGGGGACATCATCCATGTCCAAGGTTGAGGACCCCATGGCCTTGGGGCCACCACCCGTGGTTGGTGACAATGGCCAACCTTGGGGACCACATCTGGTTTTGGGGACAATGTCTTGGCTTGGGGCCACCACCCAAGGTTGGGGACCACCCGTGTCCAAGCTTGGTGACCCTTCTGGGGCTTGGGGACCACATCTTGGCTTGGGGACATCATCAAGGATGGGGACAACGGTCAACCTTGGGGACCACATCTTGGCTTGGGGCCACCACCCAAGGTTGGGGACATCATCCATGGTTGGAGACAATGGCCAACCTTGGGGACCACATCTGGTTTTGGGGACAACGTCTTGGCTTGGGGACACCACCCAAGGTTGGGGACACCACCCATGTCCAAGGTTGAGGACCCCATGGGCTTGGGGCCACCACCCAAGGTTGGGGACCACCCGTGCCCAAGCTTGGTGACCCTGCTGGGGCTTGGGGACCACGTCTTGGCTTGGGGACATCAACCAAGGTTGGGGACATCAACCAAGGTTGGGGACCACCCATGACCAAGCTTGGGGACCCTGATGGGGTTTGGGGACAATGTCTTGGCTTGGGGACATCATCCATGGTTGGAGACAATGGCCAACCTTGGGGACCACATCTTGGCTTGGGGACACCACCCAAGGTTGGGGACATCATCCAAGGTTGGGGACACCACCCAAGGTTGGGGACACCATCCAAGGTTGGGGACACCACCCACATCCAAGGTTGAGGACCCCATGGCCTTGGGGCCACCACCCATGGCCAAGCCCTGGTGACCCTGCTGGGGTCTGGGGACCCTGTCCAACCCCGTGTGTCCCCCCCCAAGGCGCTGAAGGTGACGATGACGAAGGCCCCGCAGAGCCTGCGGCTCCAGGGGTGGCTCCGGGAGGTCCTGGCGGCCGCGGTGGCCTCGGGGCGGCGCGAGGTCCTCTACGAAGGTCCCCTGCGGCCGCTCTGCGCTCTGGCGCCCAACAACGTCAACGCCATGGCGGCCGCCGCGGTGGCCGCGCCCCGGCTCGGCTTCGATGGCGTCCGCGCCTGTCTGGTGGCCGATCCCAGGTGGGTGGTGGCCACGGTCACCTCCTGGAGGAACCAGCCCAAGGTCACCTCCTGGTGGCACCTCTTGATGTCACCACCTCCTGGTGGCACCAACCCATCATCACCAGCCCAAGGTCACCTCCCCGATGTCACCTCCCCAATGTCACCTCCCTGATGTCACCACCCCAAGGTGACACCAACCCAAGGCCACCTCCTGGTGGCACCTCCCAATGTCACCTCCCCGATGTCACCACCCAAGGTGGCACCTCCCAAGGTCACCTCCTGGTGGCATCTCCTGGTGGCACCAACCCATCATCACCAGCCCAAGGTCACCTCTCTGATGCCACCACCCCAAGGTGACACCAACCCAAGGTCACCTCCTGGTGGCACCTCCCCAATGTCACCTCCCTGGTGGCACCACCCCAAGGTGTCACCTCCCAAAGTCACCTCCTGATGGCACCAGCCCAAGGTCACCTCCCCGATGTCACCACCCCAAGGTGACACCAACCCAAGGCCACCTCCTGGTGGCACCTCCCAAGGTCACCTCCCTGATGCCACCTCCCCATGGTGTCACCTCCCAAAGTCACCTCTTGGTGGCATCTTCCTGGGGGCACCAACCCATCATCACCAGCCCAAGGTCACCTCCTCAATGTCACCTCCCTGGTGGCACCAACCCAAGGTGTCACCTCCCAAAGTCACCTCCTGGTGGCACCAGCCCAATGTCACCTCCTTGGTGGCACCAACCCAAGGTGGCACCAGCCCAAGGTCACCTCCTGGTGGCATCTTCCTGGGGGCACCAACCCATCATCACCAACCCAAGGTGTCACCTCCCAAAGTCACCTCCTGATGGCACCAGCCCAATGTCACCTCCCCGATGTCACCTCCCCAATGCCACCTCCCTGGTGTCACCACCCCATGGTGGCACCAACCCAAGGTCACCTCCTGGTGGCACCTCCCAATGTCACCTCCCTGATGTCACCACCCAAGGTGGCACCTCCCAAGGTCACCTCCTGGTGGCACCTCCTGGAGGCACCAACCCATCATCACCAACCAAGGTGTCACCTCCCCGATGTCACCTCCTCGATGTCACCAGCCCATGGTGTCACCTCCCAATGTCACCTCCCTGGTGGCACCAACCCAAGGTGGCACCAGCCCAAGGTCACCTCCTGGTGGCATCTTCCTGGGGGCACCAACCCATCATCACCAACCCAAGGTGTCACCTCCCAAAGTCACCTCCTGATGGCACCAGCCCAAGGTCACCTCCCCGATGTCACCTCCCCATGGTGGCACCAACCCAAGGTCACCTCCTGGTGGCACCTCCCAAGGTCACCTCCCTGATGTCACCACCCAAGGTGGCACCTCCCAAGGTCACCTCCTGGTGGCATCTCCTGGAGGCACCAACCCATCATCACCAACCCAAGGTGTCACCTCCCAAAGTCACCTCCTGATGGCACCAGCCCAATGTCACCTCCCCGATGTCACCTCCCTGATGTCACCACCCCAAGGTGACACCAACCCAAGGTCACCTCCTGGTGGTACCTCCCCAATGTCACCTCCCTGGTGGCACCTCCCCATGGTGTCACCTCCCAAAGTCACCTCCTGGTGGCACCTCCCTGGTGGCACCAACCCATCATCACCAACCCAAGGTCACCTCCTGGTGGCACCTCCCCAATGTCACCTCCTTGGTGGCACCACCCAAGGTGGCACCTCCCAAGGTCACCTCCTGGTGGCATCTCCTGGTGTCACCACCCCATCACCACCAGCCCAATGTCACCTCCCCGATGTCACCTCCCCATGGTGTCACCAACCCAAGGTCACCTCCTGGTGGCACCTCCCCAATGTCACCTCCCTGATGTCACCACCCCATGGTGTCACCCTCCCAAAGTCACCTCCTGGTGGCACCTCCCTGGTGGCACCAACCCATCATCACCAACCCAAGGTCACCTCCCCGATGTCACCACCCCATGGTGGCACCAGCCCAAGGTCACCTCCCTGATGTCACCTCCCCAATGTGACCAACCCTGGTGACCCCCCCCCCACCCCCATGCCCCTCCCGGTGCCCCCCCCCCCCCCCTCCCGATGCCCCCCCGGTGCCCCTCACCGTGCCCCCCAGCCCCCCCCCCCCCCCCCCCCCGGGGTTCTCCCCCCCCCCCCCCCCCCGGTGCCCTCCCCGGTGCCTCCCCCGATGCCCCATCCCGGTTTCCCCCCCGGTGCCCCCTCCCAGTGCCCCCCAGTACCCCCAAAGGTGCCCCCCGGTGCCCCTCCCGGTTGCCCCCCCCCCCCCCCCCTCGCCCCTCATTCCCCTCCCGTGCCCCCTCTCCCGGTGCCCCCCCGGTTCCCCCCCCCCCCACCCCGATGCCCCCCCGGTGCCCCTCACCGTGCCCCCCAGCCACCCCCCCCCCCCCGGGGTTCTCCCCCCCCCCCCGGTGCCCCCTCCCAGTGCCCCCCAGTACCCCCAAAGGTGCCCCCCGATGCCCTTCCCGGTTCCCCCCCCCCCCGCCCCTCGTTCCCCTCCCGGTGTCCCCTCTCCCGGTGCCCCCCGGTTCCCCCCCCCCCCCCTCCCGATGCCCCCCCGGTGCCCCTCACCGTGCCCCCCAGCCCCCCCCCCCCCCCCCCCCCCGGGGTTCTCCCCCCCCCCCCCCGGTGCCTCCCCGATGCCCCCTCCCGGTTTCCCCCCCGGTGCCCCCTCCCAGTGCCCCCCAGTACCCCCAAAGGTGCCCCCCGGTACCCCCCCGGTTCCCCTCCCGGTCCCAACCCTCCCGGTGCCTCTCTCCGGTGCCCCCCGGTACCCCCGGTTCCCCCTCCCAGGACCCTCCCGATGCCCCCCCGGTGCCCCTCGCGGTACCCCCCCGGTTCCCCCACCCCCCCCCCCCCCGGTCCCCCCCTCCCAGTGCCTCCTCCCAGTACCGCCCGGTTCCCCCCTCCCGGTTCCCCCTCCCAACCCCTCCGGTGCCCCCCCCCCGATGCCCCCCGGTGCCCCCTCCCAGTGCCCCCCGGTGCCCCCTCCCAGTGCCCCCCAGTACCCCCAAAGGTGCCCCCCGGTGCCCCTCCCGGTTCCCCCCCCCCCCGCCCCCGTTCCCCTCCCGGTACCCCCCCTCTCCCGGTACCCCCCCCTCCCGGTGCCCCCCCCCCCCCCCCCGGTGCCCTCTCCGATGCCCCCCCCGGTACCCCCCGGTGCCCCTCCTGGTTCCCCCTCCCAGGACCCCTCCGGTACCCCCCCCCCCCCGGTGCCCCCTCCCGGTTCCGCCCCGGTACCCCCCGGTTCCCCTCCCGGTACCCCCCTCCCTCGGTTCCCCTCCCGGTTCCCCCCCCCTCCAGGTCCCCCTCTCCGGTGCCCCCCGGTTCCCCCTCCCAGGACCCCCCCGGTGCCCCCTCGGTACCCCCCGGTGCCCCTCCCGGTACCCCCCTCCCCCGGTACCCCCCCGGTTCCCCCCCCCACCCTCCCGGTACCCCCCGGTTCCCCCCCTCCCGGTTCCCCCTCCCAGGACCCCCCCGGTGCCCCTCCGGTACCCCCTCCCCCGGTACCCCCCCGGTTCCCCCCCCACCCTCCCGGTACCCCCCGGTTCCCCCCTCCCGGTTCTCCCTTCCAAGGCCCCTCCGGTTCCCCCCCCCCCCAGTGCCCCTCACCGTGCCCCCCTCCCCGGTGCCCCCCCCCCCCCCCCCCCCGGGCGCCCCTCACCGTGCCCGCTGTCCCCGCAGCCTCCGGGACACTCACCTGGTGCAGGTGGAGGTCGTCGGGACCGTTCCCGGGGATTCCCCCGAGGCTTCCCCCGGGGATACCCTCGGGGATTCCCCTGGGGATTCCCCTGGGGGTTCCCCCGGGGGTTCCCCCGACGGCCGCGCCCTCCGCGTCACCTCCACCCGCAGCAACCCCGCGGCCCCCGGGGCCGTCACCGGCAGCGCCACCCGCGACGCCTTCTGGGCGAGCCTCAGGGGTGGGTGGGCACCCCCGGGAACCCCCCCCCGGACCCCCCCGGGACCCCCCCGGGACCCCCCCGTGTCCCTCCTGGCCCCCCCCAGTCCCCCCAGTCCCCCCCCCCAGTCCCTCCTGTCCCCCCTGTCCGTCCCGTCCCACCCCGGTCCCTCCTGTCCCCTCTCTGTCCCCCCCCGGCCCCCCCCCCAGTCCCACCTGTCCCCCCCCCCAGTCCCCCCAGTCCCTCCTGTCCTCCCTCCACCAGTCCCCCCAGTCCCTCCCGTACCCCCCGCCCCCCCCCCAGTCCCTCCTGTCCCCCCTCTGTCCCCCCCCAGTCCCCCCAGTCCCTCCTGTCCCCCCCCGGCCCCCCCCAGTCCCTCCTGTCCCCCCTGTCCCCCCCCAGTCCCCCAGTCCCTCCTGTCCCCCCCCAGTCCCCCCAGTCCCTCCTGTCC
>JAUMJJ010000884.1:0-17092 GCA_033556795.1 Tapera naevia | reverse complement strand
CCTTCCCAATCCCCTCCCCCCTCCCCCCCCCAGTCCCTCCCAATCCCCTCCAGTCCCTCCCAGTCCCCCCCTCCCCCCTCCCCCCTCCCCTCCCCCCCCTCCCCTCCCCCCCCCGCTCCCTCCCCCCAGTCCCCCCCAGTCCCTCCCAATCCCCTCCCCCCTCCCCCTCCAGTCCCTCCCAATCCCCTCCAGTCCCTCCCAGTCCCCCCCCTCCCCCCCCCCTCCCCCTCCCCTCCCCCCCTCACCGCCGCCGCTCTCCTCAGCCGCTCCCCGCCCCCCCTCTCGCCGCTCGGCAGCCGCTTCAGGCTCCCCCCGGGCCCCGCCCGGTACCGCGCGGCCTCTCGGAGCCCCCACAGCTCCCGGCAGAGCGGGGGGGGGCAGGGGGGAGGGGGCTCCCCGTAACGGCGCCGCTACCGGTACCGCGAGGCCCGCCCGGGCCCGAGCGCCGCCATCGGCAGCGGCTCCTGGAGGGGGGGGGGGGGGGGGGGGGGGGGGGGGGCGCTCTGGGCCCGAGTCCGCCAGGACTCGATGGTACCCGCTGGACTCTATGGTTCCCATTGGACTCTATGGTCCCCATTGGACTCTATGGCTCCCGCTGGACTCTATGGTTCCCATTGGACTCTATGGTCCCCATTGGACTCTATGGCTCCTATTGTGCTCTATAGTCCCCACTGGGCTCTATTGGTCCCCACTGGGCTCTATTGGTCCCCATTGGGCTCTATTGGTCCCCACTGGGCTCTATTGGTCCCCATTGCCCTCTATGGCTCCCATTGGACTCTATTGGTCCCCATTGTCCTCTATGGCTCCCATTGGACTCTATGGTCCCCATTGGACTCTATGGTCCCCATTGGACTCTATGGCCCCCACTGGGCTCTATGGTCCCCATTGGACTCTATTGGTCCCCATTGGGCTCTATTGGTCCCCACTGGGCTCTATTGGTCCCCATTGGGCTCTATGGCTCCCATTGGGCTCTATGGCTCCCATTGGACTCTATGGCTCCCGTTGGACTCTATGGTTCCCATTGTCCTCTATGGCTCCTATTGGACTCTATTGGTCCCCACTGGGCTCTATTGGTCGCCATTGCCCTCTATGGCTCCCATTGGGCTCTATTGGTCCCCATTGCCTTCTATGGCTCCCATTGTGCTCTATGGTCCCCATTGCCCTCTATGGCCCCCACTGGGCTCTATTGGTCCCCATTGCCCTCTATGGCTCCCATTGGACTCTATTGGTCCCCATTGGACTCTATTGGTCCCCATTGGACTCTATTGGTCCCCATTGGACTCTATGGCCCCCACTGGGCTCTATGGTCCCCATTGGACTCTATTGGTCCCCATTGGGCTCTATTGGTCCCCACTGGGCTCTATTGGTCCCCATTGGGCTCTATGGCTCCCATTGGGCTCTATTGGTCCCTATTGGGCTCTATTGGTCCCCATTGCCCTCTATGGCTCCCATTGGACTCTATTGGTCCCCACTGGGCTCTATTGGTCCCCACTGGGCTCTATTGGTCCCCATTGCCCTCTATGGCTCCCATTGGGCTCTATTGGTCCCCATTGGACTCTATTGGTCCCCATTGGTCTCTATTGTCCCCATTGTGCTCTATGGTCCCCATTGTCCTCTATGGCTCCCATTGGACTCTATTGGTCCCCATTGGGCTCTATTGGTCCCTATTGGGCTCTATTGGTCCCCATTGCCCTCTATGGCTCCCATTGTCCTCTATGGCTGCCATTGGACTCTATTGGTCCCCACTGGGCTCTATTGGTCCCCACTGGGCTCTATTGGTCCCCATTGCCCTCTATGGCTCCCATTGGGCTCTATTGGTCCCCATTGGACTCTATTGGTCCCCATTGGGCTCTATTGGTCCCCATTGCCCTCTATGGCTCCCATTGGGCTCTATTGGTCCCCATTGGACTCTATTGGTCCCCACTGGACTCTATTGGTCCCCATTGCCCTCTATGGCTCCCATTGTGCTCTATGGTCCCCATTGGGCTCTATTGGTCCCCATTGGGCTCTATTGGTCCCCATTGCCTTCTATGGCTCCCATTGTGCTCTATGGTCCCCATTGGGCTCTATTGGTCCCCATTGGGCTCTATTGGTCCCCATTGGGCTCTATGGCCCCCATTGGGCTCCATTGGTCCCTATTGGGCTCTATTGGTCCCCATTGGGCTCTATTGGCCCCCATTGGGAGATTTTGGGGTCAAATTTCGGTTTGAGGGTCCAACCGAGGGATTTTTAGGACAAAATGGGTGGGATTTGGTGGTTCAGGGTCAGAATTTTGGGTTGAAATGGGGGGATTTGAGGGGTTTGGGGTTGATTTTGGGGTCAAACGGAGCAGTTTGGGAGCCAAACTTGTCTCTGTGGAGGCCCCTCTAGGCAGGAGGTCCTCCTCACCTCTATGGTCCCTGTGGAGGCCCCTCTAGGCAGGAGGTCCTCCTCACCTCTATGGTCCCTGTGGAGGCCCCTCTAGGCAGGAGGTCCTCCTCACCTCTATGGTCCCTGTGGAGGCCCCTCTAGGCAGGAGGTCCTCCTCACCTCTATGGTCCCTGTGGAGGCCCCTCTAGGCAGGAGGTCCTCCTCACCTCTATGGTCCCTGTGGAGGCCCCTCTGGGCAGGAGGTCCTCCAGGCCTCTATGGATTCTCTAGGGGTCACTCTAGGAGGTCAGCGCTCGAGCTCTATGGTTGCCACATCTCTCTCTGCTTCTATTGGACCCCCTCCCACCCCGGTCATGTGACCACTCTGGTCCCTCCTCCCACCTCTCTATGGTTCCAAGGGACGCTCTAGGCCTCCTCCCATCTCCATGGTCACGCAGACACTCTGGAGCCTCTTCCCTCCCTCTCTATGGTCCCTCCCCCCTCTTGTGCCCCCCCCCCCCCCCCCCCAAGGTCCTCCAAAGAAGCCAAGGCCACCGCTCCAAGTGCTTTATTGGGGGGGGGGGGGGGGGGGAGGGGGAGGGGGGACACACGGAGGTCACCACGGGGCACCCATGGACCCCAAGGTGCCCCACGAGGACCTCAGGGACCCCAAAGTGCCCCAGAGGGACCTCAGAACCCCTCAAGGTGCCCCAGAGGAACCAGAAGGTGACCCAGAGGGACCAGAAGGTGACCCAGAGGGACCTCAAGGTGACCCAGAGGGACCTCAGGGTGACCCAGAGGGTCCTCAGGGTGCCCCAGAGGGCCCTCAGAACCCCTCAAGGTGCCCCAGGGGGTCTTCAGGGTGCCCCAGAGGGACCCCAAGATGCCCCAGAGGGACCTCAAGGTGCCCCAGAGGGACCTCAGAACACCTCAAGGTGCCCCAGAGGGACCTCAGGGACCCCAAAGTGCCCCAGATGGACCTCAGGGTGCCCCATGGTGACCCAGAGGGGCCTCAAGGTGCCCCACAGGGATCTCAGGGACTCCAAGGTGCCCCAGAGGGCCCTCAGAACCCCTCAAGGTGCCCCAGAGGGCCCTCAGAACCCCTCAAGGTGCCCCAGAGAGTCCTCGGGGTGCCCCAGAGGGACCCCAAGATGCCCCAGAGAGACCTCAGAACCCCTCAAGGTGCCCCAGAGGGTCCCCAAGTTGCCCCAGAGGGCCCTCAGAACCCCTCAAGGTGCCCCAGAGGGTCCTCAGAACCTCTCAAGGTGCCCCAGAGGGACCCCAAGATGCCCCAGAGGGACCTCAAGATGTCCCAGAGGGTCCTCAATGTGCCCCAGAGGGACCCCAAGGTGCCCCAGAGGTCCCTCAGAACCCCTCAAGGTGCCCCAGAGGGACCCCAAGTTGCCCCAGAGAGACCTCAGGGTGCCCCACAGGGACCTCAAGATGTCCCAGAGGTCCCTCAGAACCCCTCAAGGTGCCCCAGAGAGTCCTCAGGGTGCCCCAGAGGGACCCCAAGATGCCCCTCAAGATGTCCCAGAGGGACCTCAGAACCCCTCAAGGTGCCCCAGAGGGTCCTCAGGGTGCCCCAGAGGGACCCCAAGATGCCCCTCAAGGTGCCCCAGAGGGACCCCAAGTTGCCCCAGAGAGACCTCAGGGTGCCCCACAGGGACCTCCAGATGCCCCAGAGGTCCCTCAGAACCCCTCAAGGTGCCCCAGAGGGTCCTCAGGGTGCCCCAGAGGGACCCCAAGGTGCCCCAGAGGGCCCTCAGAACCCCTCAAGGTGCCCCAGAGGGTCCTCAGGGTGCCCCAGAGGGACCCCAAGGTGCCCCAGAGGTCCCTCAGAACCCCTCAAGGTGCCCCAGAGGGACCTCAGAACCCCTCAAGGTGCCCCAGAGGGACCCCAAGTTGCCCCAGAGGTCCCTCAGAACCTCTCAAGGTGCCCCAGAGGGACCCCAAGATGCCCCACAGGGCCCTCAGAACCCCTCAAGGTGCCCCAGAGGGACCCCAAGATGCCCCAGAGAGACCTCAGAACCCCTCAAGGTGCCCCAGAGGGACCCCAAGTTGCCCCAGAGAGACCTCAGAACCCCTCAAGGTGCCCCAGAGGGTCCTCAGGGTGCCCCAGAGGGACCTCAAGATGCCACAGAGGGCCCTCAGAACCCCTCAAGGTGCCCCAGAGGGTCCTCAGGGTGCCCCAGAGGGACCCCAAGGTGCCCCAGAGGTCCCTCAGAACCCCTCAAGGTGCCCCAGAGGGACCCCAAGATGCCCCAGAGGTCCCTCAGAACCCCTCAAGGTGCCCCAGAGGGACCTCAAGATGCCCCAGAGGGTCCTCAATGTGCCCCAGAGGGACCCCAAGGTGCCCCAGAGGGACCTCAGGATGCCCCAGAGAGACCTCAGAACCCCTCAAGTTGCCCCAGAGAGACCTCAGGGTGCCCCACAGGGACCTCAAGATGCCCCAGAGGGTCCTCAATGTGCCCCAGAGAGCCCCCAAGGTGCCCCAGAGGTCCCTCAGAACCCCTCAAGGTGCCCCAGAGAGTCCTCAGGGTGCCCCAGAGGGACCTCAAGATGCCCCAGAGGGTCCTCAATGTGCCCCAGAGAGCCCCCAAGGTGCCCCAGAGGTCCCTCAGAACCCCTCAAGGTGCCCCAGAGGGTCCTCAGGGTGCCCCAGAGAGACCTCAGAACCCCTCAAGGTGCCCCAGAGGTCCCTCAGAACCCCTCAAGGTGCCCCAGAGAGTCCTCGGGGTGCCCCACAGGGACCTCAAGATGTCCCAGAGGTCCCTCAGAACCCCTCAGGGTGCCCCAGAGGGTCCTCAGGGTGCCCCAGAGGGACCCCAAGATGCCCCAGAGGTCCCTCAGAACCCCTCAAGGTGCCCCAGAGGGTCCTCAGGGTGCCCCAGAAGGACCCCAAGATGCCCCACAGGGCCCTCAGAACCCCTCAAGGTGCCCCAGAAGGACCCCAAGATGCCCCACAGGGCCCTCAGAACTCCTCCAGGTGCCCCAGAGGGACCCCAAGATGCCCCAGAGAGACCTCAGAACCCCTCAAGGTGCCCCAGAGAGTCCTCAGGGTGCCCCAGAGGGACCCCAAGTTGCCCCAGAGGGCCCTCAGAACCCCTCAAGGTGCCCCACAGGGACCTCAAGATGCCCCAGAGGGACCTCAAGATGTCCCAGACGGTCCTCAATGTGCCCCAGAGGGACCCCAAGTTGCCCCAGAGAGACCTCAGGGTGCCCCACAGGGACCTCCAGATGTCCCAGAGGTCCCTCAGAACCCCTCAAGGTGCCCCAGAGGGACCCCAAGATGCCCCAGAGAGACCTCAGAACCCCTCAAGGTGCCCCAGAGGGTCCTCAGGGTGCCCCAGAGGGACCCCAAGGTGCCCCAGAGGGTCCTCAGGGTGCCCCAGAGGGACCTCAAGATGCCACAGAGGGCCCTCAGAACCCCTCAAGGTGCCCCAGAGGGTCCTCAGAACCCCTCAAGGTGCCCCAGAGGGTCCTCAGGGTGCCCCAGAGGGACCTCAAGATGCCACAGAGGGCCCTCGGAACCCCTCAAGGTGCCCCAGAGGGACCCCAAGATGCCCCAGAGGTCCCTCAGAACCCCTCAAGGTGCCCCAGAGGGTCCTCAGAACCCCTCATGGTGCCCCAGAGAGTCCTCAGGGTGCCCCAGAGGGACCTCAGGGTGCCCCAGAGAGACCTCAGAACCCCTCAAGGTGCCCCAGAGAGTCCTCAGGGTGCCCCAGAGGGACCCCAAGTTGCCCCAGAGGGCCCTCAGAACCCCTCAAGGTGCCCCAGAGGTACCTCAGGATGCCCCAGAGAGACCTCAGAACCCCTCAAGGTGCCCCAGAGGGTCCTCAGGGTGCCCCAGAGGGACCTCAAGATGCCACAGAGGTCCCTCAGAACCCCTCAGGGTGCCCCAGAGGGACCCCAAGGTGCCCCAGAGGTCCCTCAGAACCCCTCAAGGTGCCCCAGAGGGACCCCAAGGTGCCCCAGAGGTCCCTCAGAACCCCTCAAGGTGCCCCAGAGGGACCCCAAGTTGCCCCAGAGAGACCTCAGAACCCCTCAAGGTGCCCCAGAGGGTCCTCAGGGTGCCCCAGAGGGACCCCAAGATGCCCCAGAGAGACCTCAGAACCCCTCAAGGTGCCCCAGAGGGTCCTCAGGGTGCCCCAGAGGGCCCTCAGAACCCCTCAAGGTGCCCCAGAGGGTCCTCAGGGTGCCCCAGAGAGACCTCAGAACCCCTCAAGGTGCCCCAGAGAGTCCTCAGGGTGCCCCAGAGGGACCCCAAGTTGCCCCAGAGGGCCCTCAGAACCCCTCAAGGTGCCCCAGAGGTACCTCAGGATGCCCCAGAGGGCCCTCAGAACCCCTCAAGGTGCCCCAGAGGGTCCTCAATGTGCCCCAGAGGGACCCCAAGGTGCCCCATAGGGACCTCAGAACCCCTCAAGGTGCCCCAGAGAGTCCTCAGGGTGCCCCAGAGGGACCCCAAGGTGCCCCAGAGGGATCTCAGAACCCCTCAAGGTGCCCCAGAGGGACCCCAAGTTGCCCCAGAGAGACCTCAGAACCCCTCAAGGTGCCCCAGAGGGTCCTCAGGGTGCCCCAGAGGGACCCCAAGATGCCCCTCAAGGTGCCCCCCCTCCCCCCCCCCCCCCCCCCCAGATACCCCACCTCTCCAGCTGTGGGGTGGGGGTGGGGGGTGGGCTCAAGGGGGTTGGCGGGTGCCCCGGAAGAGGCGCCAAGTGCCGCGGCAGATGAGGCCGAACCAGTAGAGCTGCGGCGCCAGGAGGGCGGCGGCGGCGGCGTTGTAGGCCGCGGGCAACGCCGGGGGCACCTGGAGCAAGGTGAGACCCCGGTGGCGCCCGAAGGTCCAGTAGAGGTAAGGGAAGAGCAGAACCCGGCAGAGGAGGAAGGTGAGGACGAGGGCGACGGCGTTGAGGCGGTGGAGAACCGTGTGCTGGAGCTGGAACTGGGGAGAAAGGACAGGACGTGATGGGATCAACTGGAACCTTCTCCAGGCTTGGAGGGGACACCCCAAGATCCATGAGTTGGGTGGGGGCAGCAAGAGGTGGGGGTGAAGAATCCATGGGGACCTCAGAGGTTTCTCTGAGGGGTTCGGAAGGGGGAGAGGAACCCATGGAGAAACGGGAAGGGGTTGGGGTGGGAGAGGTTTCAAAGGGGTTGGAGCTCACCAGGATGAGGACTTTGCCCAAGCAGACGAAGGGGGTGCTGAGCTCGGCCATCAGGAGGCACCCCAAGAAGAAGTCACCTTTGCCCTGGCGCCACAACTGAGGGGGACACGTGGGGGACGGGGGGGGCGTGGTGGGACTCCATCACCACGTCCATCCCAAGACCCCATCCATGAGGCATCTCCAGGTCCCCCCAACTCTTCCCGGAGACCCCAAGGTGTCTCCAACCCAAGATTCCCCAATCCCACCCATGGAGGCCATCGATGACCCAATGAGCACCGTGAGGTCATGGTGGGCCTCCATCACCACGTCCATCCCAAGACCTTCCCACACGTCCCCATCCCTTCCCAATGTCCCCAAGGTGTCCCCAAGGTGTCTCCAAACCAAGATTCCCCAACCCCACCCATGGAGGCCAACGAGGACCCAACGAGCACCATGGGGTCATGGTGGGCCTCCATCACCACGTCCATCCCAAGACCCCATCCATGAGGCATCTCCAGGTCCCCCCAACCCTTCCCAATGTCCCCAAGGTGTCCCCAAGGTGTCCCCAAGGTGTCTCCAACCCAAGATTCCCCAACCCCACCCATGGAGGCAAAAGATGACCCAACGAGCACCATGGGGTCATGGTGGGCCTCCATCACCACGTCCACCCCAAGACCCCTCCATGAGGCATCTCCAGGTCCCCAACCCTTCCCAATGTCCCCAAGGTGTCGCCAAGGTGTCCCCAACCCAAACTCTCCCCAACCCCACCCATGGAGGCCAACGATGACCCAACGAGCACCATGGGGTCATGGTGGGCCTCCATCACCACGTCCATCCCAAGACCTTCCCACACGTCCCCAACCCTTCCCAATGTCCCCAAGGTGTCCCCAAGGTGTCCCCAACCCATGATTCCCCAACCCCACCCATGAAGGCCAACGAGGACCCAACGAGCACCGTGGGGTCATGGTGGGCCTCCATCACCACGTCCATCCCAAGACCCCTCCATGAGGCATCTCCAGGTCCCCCCAACCCTTCCCAATGTCCCCAAGGTGTCCCCAAGGTGTCCCCAAGGTGTCTCCAACCCAAGATTCCCCAACCCCACCCATGGAGGCCAACGATGACCCAACGAGCACCATGGGGTCATGGTGGGCCTCCATCACCACGTCCACCCCAAGACCTTCCCACACATCCCCAACCCTTTCTGATGTCCCCAAGGTGTCTCCAACCCAAGACTCCCCAACCCCACCCATGGAGGCCAACGATGACCCAACGAGGACCGTGGGGTCATGGTGGGCCTCCATCACCACGTCCATCCCAAGACCCCTCCATGAGGCATCTCCAGGTCCCCCCAACCCTTCCCGGTGACCCCAAGGTGTCCCCAACCCAAGATTCCCCAACCCCACCCATGGAGGGCAACGATGACCCAACGAGCACCATGGGGTCATGGTGGGCCTCCATCACCACGTCCATCCTAAGACCTTCCCACACGTCCCCATCCCTTCCCAATGTCCCCAAGGTGTCCCCAAGGTGTCCCCAACCCAAGATTCCCCAACCCCACCCATGGAGGCCAACGAGGACCCAACGAGCACCATGGGGTCATGGTGGGCCTCCATCACCACGTCCACCCCAAGACCTCCCCACACGTCCCCAACCCTTCCCAATGTCCCCAAGGTGTCCCCAAGGTGTCCCCAACCCAAGATTCCCCAACCCCACCCATGGAGGCCAACAATGACCCAACGAGCACCATGGGGTCATGGTGGGCCTCCATCACCACGTCCATCCCAAGACCTTCCCACACGTCCCCAACCCTTCCCGGTGTCCCCAAGGTGTCCCCAAGGTGTCCCCAAGGTGTCTCCAACCCAAGATTCCCCAACCCCACCCATGGAGGCCAACGAGGACCCAACGAGCACTGTGAGGTCATGGTGGGCCTCCATCACCACGTCCATCCCAAGACCCCATCCATGAGGCATCTCCAGGTCCCCCCAACCCTTCCCAATGTCCCCAAGGTGTACCCAAGGTGTCCCCAAGGTGTCTCCAACCCAAGATTCCCCAACCCCACCCATGGAGGGCAATGATGACCCAACGAGCACCATGGGGTCATGGTGGGCCTCCATCACCACGTCCACCCCAAGACCTTCCCACACGTCCCCAACCCTTCCCAATGTCCCCAAGGTGTCCCCAAGGTGTCTCCAACCCAAGATTCCCCAACCCCACCCATGGAGGGCAACGAGGACCCAACGAGCACCGTGAGGTCATGGTGGGCCTCCATCACCACGTCCATCCCAAGACCCCATCCATGAGGCATCTCCAGGTCCCCAACCCTTCCCAATGTCCCCAAGGTTTCCCCAAGGTGTCTCCAACCCAAGATTCCCCAACCCCACCCATGGAGGCCAACGATGACCCAACGAGCACCATGGGGTCATGGTGGGCCTCCATCACCACGTCCACCCCAAGACCTTCCCGTATGTCCCCAACCCTTCCCGGTGTCCCCAAGGTGTCCCCAAGGTGTCTCCAACCCAAGATTCCCCAACCCCACCCATGGAGGCCAACGATGACCCAACGAGCACCATGGGGTCATGGTGGGCCTCCATCACCACGTCCACCCCAAGACCCCTCCATGAGGCATCTCCAGGTCCCCCCAACCCTTCCCGGTGTCCCCAAGGTGTCTCCAACCCAAGTTGTCCTCAACCCCATCCATGGAGGCCATCGATGACCCAACGAGCACCATGGGGTCATGGTGGGCCTCCATCACCACGTCCACCCCAAGACCCCTCCATGAGGCATCTCCAGGTCCCCCCAACCCTTCCCAATGTCCCCAAGGTGTCCCCAAGGTGTCCCCAACCCAAACTCTCCCCAACCCCACCCATGGAGGCTAACGATGACCCAACGAGCACCATGGGGTCATGGTGGGCCTCCATCACCACGTCCATCTCAAGACCTTCCCACACGTCCCCAACCCTCCTGGTGTCCCCAAGGTGTCCCCAAGGTGTCCCCAACCCAAGTTGTCCCCAACCCCACCCATGGAGGGCAATGATGACCCAACGAGCACCATGGGGTCATGGTGGGCCTCCATCACCACGTCCACCCCAAGACCTTCCCACACATCCCCAACCCTTCCCAATGTCCCCAAGGTGTCCCCAAGGTGTCTCCAACCCAAGATTCCCCAACCCCACCCATGGAGGCCAACGATGACCCAACGAGCACCATGGGGTCATGGTGGGCCTCCATCACCACGTCCATCCCAAGACCCCTCCATGAGGCATCTCCAGGTCCCCCCAACCCTTCCCAATGTCCCCAAGGTGTCCCCAAGGTGTCCCCAACCCAAGATTCCCCAACCCCACCCATGGAGGCCAACGATGACCCAACGAGCACCGTGAGGTCATGGTGGGCCTCCATCACCACGTCCATCCCAAGACCCCTCCATGAGGCATCTCCAGGTCCCCAACCCTTCCCAATGTCCCCAAGGTGTCCCCAAGGTGTCTCCAACCCAAGATTCCCCAACCCCACCCATGGAGGCCAACGATGACCCAACGAGCACCATGGGGTCATGGTGGGCCTCCATCACCACGTCCACCCCAAGACCTTCCCACACATCCCCAACCCTTCCCAATGTCCCCAAGGTGTCCCCAAGGTGTCCCCAACCCAAGATTCCCCAACCCCACCCATGGAGGCCAACGATGACCCAACGAGCACCATGGGGTCATGGTGGGCCTCCATCACCACGTCCATCCCAAGACCCCTCCATGAGGCATCTCCAGGTCCCCCCAACCCTTCCCAATGTCCCCAAGGTGTCCCCAAGGTGTCCCCAAGGTGTCCCCAACCCAATATTCCCCAATCCCACCCATGGAGGCCAACGAGGACCCAACGAGCACCATGGGGTCATGGTGGGCCTCCATCACCACGTCCATCCCAAGACCCCTCCATGAGACATCTCCAGGTCCCCAACCCTTCCCAATGTCCCCAAGGTGTCCCCAAGGTGTCCCCAACCCAAACTCTCCCCAACCCCACCCATGGAGGCCAACGATGACCCAACGAGCACCATGGGGTCATGGTGGGCCTCCATCACCACGTCCACCCCAAGACCTTCCCACACATCCCCAACCCTTCCCAATGTCCCCAAGCTGTCCCCAAGGTGTCCCCAAGGTGTCTCCAACCCAAGATTCCCCAACCCCACCCAATGAGGCCAACGATGACCCAACGAGCACCGTGAGGTCATGGTGGGCCTCCATCACCACGTCCACCTCGCGTTCCCACCCCCCCACCCCCCCCGACTCACGTTGGCCACGGGGAAGCAGACGAGCACCATGGCCGCGTGGTGGAGCACCATCAGGAGGTCCTTGCGCAGGAAGGCGGCGGCGGCCGCCCCCAGCGGGGGATCCGGTGCCCCCCGGTGCCCCTTGACGCGGCCGCGGTGCCGGTGGCAGAGGAACATGGCGTAGATGTCGTAGACGAAGTAGGGGACGGCGAACTCGGGGTACGCGGCCGCCAACCAGTGCCTGGGAACATTGGGGGGGACCAGAAGGTCCAAGGGACCCCTGGAGACCCCTTGGGACACCTTGGGGTGGGGGGGATCCTGGGGGGGGGCCATGAGTTGGGGACACCCAAGGTTGGGGAGTCAAGGGTCTACGGGGACCCCAATGTGGGGAACCAGGAGGATGGGGAGCTTGAGGAACCCCAAGTTGGGGACCCTGGAGACCAAGGGGACCCCAATTTGGGGACCCAGGAGATGTGGGACCTTGAGGAACCCCAAGTTGGGGACCCAGGAGACCAAGGGGACCCCAATTTGGGGACCCAGGAGATGTGGGACCTTGAGGAACCCCAAGTTGGGGACCCAGGAGACCAAGGGGACCCCAATATGGGGACCCAGAAGGTTGGGGACCCTTGAGAAACCCAAGTTTGGGGACCCAGGAGATGTGGGACCCTTGAGGACCCCAAGTTGGGGACCCTGGAGTCCAAGGGGACCCCAAGTTTGGGGACCCAGGAGACCAAGAGGACCCCAATGTGGGGACCCAGAAGGTTGGGGACCCAAGAGCTTGGGGACCCCCAAGTTGGGGACCCAGGAGACCAAGGGGACCCCAATTTGGGGACCCAGGAGATGTGGGACCTCGAGGAACCCCAAGTTGGGGACCAAGGAGACCAAAGGGACCCCAAGTTTGGGGACCCAGGAGACCAAGGGGACCCCAAGTTGGGGACCCAGAAGGTTGGGGACCCCAAGTTTGGGGACCCAGGAGATGTGGGACCTCGAGGAACCCCAAGTTGGGGACCCTGGAGACCAAGGGGACCCCAAGTTTGGGGACCCAGGAGTTTGGGGACACTTGAGACACCCAAGTTTGGGGACCCAGGAGACAAAGGGGACACCAATGTGGGGACCCAAGAGTTTGGGGACCCCCAAGTTGGGGACCCTGGAGACCAAATGGACCCCAAGTTTGGGAACCCAGGAGATGTGGGACCTCGAGGAACCCCAAGTTGGGGACCAAGGAGACCAAGGGGACCCCAATATGGTGACCCAGAAGGTTGGGGACCCTTGAGGACCCCAAGTTGGGGACCAAGGAGACCAAAGGGACCCCAAGTTTGGGGACCCAGGAGATGTGGGACCTTGAGGAACCCCAAGTTGGGGACCCTGGAGACCAAGGGGACCCCAATGTGGGGACCCAGAAGGTTGGGGACCCCAATATGGGGACCCAAGAGCTTGGGGACCCCCAAGTTGGGGACCCTGGAGACCAAGGGGACCCCAAGTTTGGGGACCCAGGAGATGTGGGACCTCGAGGAACCCCAAGTTGGGGACCAAGGAGACCAAGGGGACCCCAATGTGGGGTCCCAGAAGGTTGGGGACCCTTCAGAACCTCAGTTTGGGGACCCAGGGATTTGGGGACCCCAATTTGGGGTCCTCGCCCCCCCCCCCCCCCCCCCCTTCCTTCTCCTCCCCCCCCCCCCCCGCCCCCCTCCCCCTCCCCCAGTTAATCCAGTTCAGCCGCTCCAGTTAATCCACACCAAGGTCAGGAGGGGACTCGGGAGCCCCTCCCCCACCCGGGGTGGGGGTGGGGGAGAGGTCTCTGGGGGGGGGGGGGTCCATGGGGCAGGGGGGGGTGTCCTTGGGGCAGCTGTGAGTCTGGGGGTGTCTATGGGGCTGGGGGGGGGTCCTTGGGTCTGGGGGGGGGGGGATCTATGGGGCTGGGGGGGTCTATGGGGCTGGGGGGGGTCTGGGGGGGGTCTATGGGGCTGGGGGGGGTCCATGGGGCTGGGGGGGTCTATGGGGCTGGGGGGGTCTGGGGGGGGTCTATGGGGCTGGGGGGGGTCTATGGGGCAGCTGTGGGGCTGGGGGGGGTCTATGGGTCTGGGGGGGGGTCTGGGGGGGGTCTATGGGGCTGGGGGGGGTCCTTGGGTCTTGGGGGTCCTTGGGGCATCTATGGGGCTGGGGGGGGTCTGTGGGTCTGGGGGGTGTCTATGGGTCTGGGGGGGTCCTTGGGGCAGCCGTGGGGGCTGGGGGGGGTCTATGGGGCTGGGGGGGGTCCATGGGGCTGGGGGGGGTCCATGGGGGTGTCTATGGGGCTGGGGGTGTCTATGGGGCTGGGGGGGGTCCATGCGGCAGCTGTGGGGCTGGGGGGGGTCCATGGGGCTGGGAGGGGTCTATGGGGCTGGGGGGTATCTATGGGGCTGGGGAGGGCTGGGGGGGGTCTATGGGGCAGCTGTGGGGCTGGGGGGGGAATCTATGGGTCTGGGGGGTGTCCATGGGTCTGGGGGGGGTCTATGGGGCTGGGGGGGGTCTATGGGGTTGGGAGGGGTCTATGGGGTGGGGGGGGTCTATGGGGCTGGGGGGGGATCTATGGGTCTGGGGGGGTCTATGGGTCTGGGGGGGGTCTATGGGTCTGGGGGGGGTCTATGGGGGGGGTCCTTGGGGCAGCCGTGGGGCTGTGGGGGGGTCTATGGGGCTGGGGGGTGTCTATGGGTCTGGGGGGGGTCTATGGGGCTGGGGGTGGTCTGTGGGTCTGGGGGGGGATCTATGGGTCTGGGGGGGGTCCTTGGGTCTTGGGGGTCCTTGGGGCATCTATGGGGCTGGGGGGGGTCTGTGGGTCTGGGGGGTGTCTATGGGTCTGGGGGGGGTCCTTGGGGCAGCCGTGGGGCTGGGGGGTGTCTATGGGTCTGGGGGTGTCTATGGGTCTGGGGGGGGTCTACAGGGCTGGGGGGGGTCTATGGGTCTGGGGGGTGTCTATGGGGCTGGGGGGGGGGTCCATGGGTCTGGGGGGGGGGGGTCCTTGGGTCTGGGGGAGGTCTATGGGGCAGCTGTGGGGCTTGGGGTGTCTATGGGGCTGGGGGGGGTCCATGGGTCTGGGGGGGGTCCTTGGGGCAGCTGTGGGTCTGGGGGGGGGTCTATGGGTCTGGGGGGGGGTCTATGGGGTTGGGAGGGGTCTATGGGGCTGGGGGGGGGATCTATGGGGCTGGGGGGGATCTATGGGTCTGGGGGGGGTCTATGGGGCTGGGGGGGGATCTATGGGGCTGGGGGGGTCCTTGGGTCTGGGGGGGGTCCTTGGGCAGCCGTGGGTCTGGAGGGTGTCCATGGGTCTGGGGGGGAACCTATGGGTCTGGGGGGGGTCTGGGGGGGGTCCATGGGTCTGGTGGGGGTCAATGGGTCTGGGGGGGGTCTATGGGGCTGGGGGGGGTCTATGGGGCTGGGGGGGGGATCTATGGGGCTGGGGGGGATCTATGGGTCTGGGGGGGGTCTATGGGGCTGGGGGGGGATCTATGGGTCTGGGGGGGATCTATGGGTCTGGGGGGGGTCCTTGGGCAGCTGTGGGTCTGGGGGGTGTCCATGGGGCTGGAGGGGGATCTATGGGGCTGGGAGGGGTCTGGGGGTCTGGGGGAGGGTCCATGGGGCATCTTTGGGGCTGGGGGGGGTCTATGGGGCTGGGGGGGGGTCTATGGGTCTGGGGGGTGTCTATGGAGCTGGGGGGGGTCTGGGGGGGGTCTATGGGGCTGGGGGTGTCTATGGGTCTGGGGGGGGTCCTTGGGTCTGGGGGGGGGGAATCTATGGGTCTGGGGGGGGTCTATGGGTCTGGGGGGTGTCTATGGGGCTGGGGGGGGTCTATGGGGCTGGGGGGGTGTCCATGGGGCTGGGGGGGGTCCATGGGTCTGGGGGGTGTCTATGGAGCTGGGGGGGGTCCATGGGGCAGCTGTGGGGCTGGGGGGAGAATCTATGGGGCTGGGGGGGTCTATGGGGCTGGGGGGTGTCTGTGGGGCTGGGGGGGGTCTATGGGGCTGGGGGGTGTCTATGGGGCTGGGGGGGGTCTATGGGTCTGGGGGGTGTCTATGGGGCTGGGGGGGGTCCTTGGGGCAGCCGTGGGGCTGGGGGGGGTCTATGGGGCTGGGGGGTGTCTGTGGGGCTGGGGGGGGTCTATGGGGCTGGGGGGTGTCTATGGGGCTGGGGGGGGTCCATGGGGCAGCTGTGGGGCTGGGGGGGGAATCTATGGGGCTGGGGGGGTCTATGGGGCTGGGGGGGGTCTATGGGGCTGGGGGGGAATCTATGGGGCTGGGGGGGTCTATGGGTCTGGGGGGGGTCTATGGGGCTGGGAGGGGTCCATGGGTCTGGTGGGGGGTCAATGGGTCTGGGGGGTGTCTATGGGTCTGGGGGTGTCTATGGGGCAGCTGTGGGTCTGGGGTGTCCATGGGTCTGGGGGGGGGGGTCCATGGGTCTGGAGGGGGTCTATGGGGCTGGGGAGGGTCCATGGGGCATCTGTGGGGCTGGGGGGGGTCTATGGGGCTGGGGGTGTCTATGGGGCTGGGGGGGTCTATGGGGCTGGGGGTGTCTATGGGGCTGGGGGGGTCTATGGGGGGTCTATGGGTCTGGGGGGGATGTATGGGGCTGGGGGGGTCTATGGGGCTGGGGGGGGTCCATGGGGCTGGGAGGGGTGTCTATGGGGCTGGGAGGGGTCTATGGGGCTGAGGGAGGTCTATGGGGCTGGGGGGGGAATCTATGGGGCTGGGGGTTCTATGGGTCTGGGGGGGGGGTCTATGGGGCTGGGGGGGATCTATGGGTCTGGGGGGGGTCTATGGGTCTGGGGGGGTCTATGGGGGGGGTCCTTGGGGCAGCCGTGGGGCTGGGGGGGGTCTATGGGGCTGGGGGGTGTCTATGGGGCTGGGGGGGATCTATGGGTCTGGGGGGGGTCTATGGGGGGGTCCTTGGGCAGCCGTGGGGCTGGGGGGGGTCTATGGGGCTGGGGGGTGTCTATGGGGCTGGGGGGGATCTATGGGGCTGGGGGGGTCCTTGGGTCTGGGGGTGTCTATGGAGCTGGGGGGGGTCCATGGGGCAGCTGTGGGGCTGGGGGGAGAATCTATGGGGCTGGGGGGGTCTATGGGGCTGGGGGGTGTCTGTGGGCTGGGGGGGTCTATGGGCTGGGGGGTGTCTATGGGGCTGGGGGGGGTCTATGGGTCTGGGGGGTGTCTATGGGGCTGGGGGGGGTCCTTGGGCAGCCGTGGGGCTGGGGGGGGTCTATGGGGCTGGGGGGTGTCTGTGGGGCTGGGGGGGGTCTATGGGGCTGGGGGGTGTCTATGGGGCTGGGGGGGTCCATGGGGCAGCTGTGGGGCTGGGGGGGGAATCTATG
>JAUMJJ010000883.1:0-48656 GCA_033556795.1 Tapera naevia | reverse complement strand
AAATAAGGATTTTATGTAAAATGAACCTATTTTCGGAGGAAAAAAGCTAATTATGTGGAAAATGAACCCAGTTTTGCGGAAAAACCTGTTTTCAAGGAAAATGAACCCTGTTTTGGGGGAAAAAAATGATTTTGGGGAAAATGAACCCAGTGATCGGGTAAAAAACCCGGATTTGGGGAAAATGAACACAGTTTGTTGGGGAAAACCTAATATGTAGGGAAATAAACCCAGTTTTGGTGGAAAAAACATATTTTGGGGAAAATGAACCCAGTTTTGGGGTAAAAAAATGATTTTTGGAAAAATTAACCCACTTTGTGAGAAAAACCCCTGATTTTGGAGAAAATGAACCCAGTAATGGGGAAAAACCCTGATTTTGGGGAAAATGAACCAAGTGCGGAGTGGAAATAGAAGGTTTTGAGGAAAATGAAATCAGTTTGGACGGGACAACCTGATTTGTGTGAAAATGTACCCAGTTTTGGGGGTTAATAGGGATTTTGCGGAAAATGAACCTAGTTTTCGGAGGAAAAAATTCTGATTATACGGAAAATGAACACAGTTTTGGGGGAAAAAAAACGTTTTTAAGGAAAATGAACCCAGTTTTTGGGGAAAAAATTATTTTGGGGAAAATGAACGCAGTAATTGGGTAAAAAAACCCGAATTTTGGGGAAAATCAGCAGAGTTGGGGGGGGGGGGGGGGAAGACTTGTAGAGAAATGAACCGACTTTTGCTGTAAAAAAACCGACTTTGGGGAAAATCAACCCAGTTTGGAGGAAAAAATCCGATTTTGGGGAAAATGAACACTGGAGGGGAAAAAACCTGGTTTTGGGGAAAATGAACACTGGAGGGGGAAAACTAGATTTGTGTGAAAATGCACCCAGTGTTTTGTGAAAAAAAGGATTTTTGGGGAAAATGAACCCAGTTTAGGAAGAAAGAAGCTGATTATGGGGAAAATTAACCCAGTTTGGAGGGGATAACCCGTTTTTGATTAAAATGAACCCAGTTTTGAGGGAAAAAAAATTTTTTGGGAAATAAAGCCAGTAATTGGGGCTTCTCCAAAACAACCAGGTTTTGGAGAAAATGAACACAATTTGGTGGGGAAAACCCAATATTTAGGGAAATAAACCCAGTTTTGGTGGAAAAAAAACCATATTTTGGGGAAAATGAACACAGTTTTGGGGGAAAAAATGATTTTGGGGAAAATGAACCCAGTAATGGAGAAAAAATCCTGATTTTGGGAAAATGAACCCAGTTTGGAGTGGAAATTGAAGATTTTGGGGAAAATGAAATAAGTTTGATGGGGAAAACCTGATTTGTGTGAAAATGTACCCAGTTTTGGGGGGAGAAAAAGGATTTTGGGTAAAATGAACCCAGTGTGGAGTGGAAATAGAAGATTTTGGAGAAAATGAACACTGTTTGGAGGGGAACACCTGATTTTGGAGAAAAAGCATCCAGTTTTGGGGGGAAATAAGGATTTTGTGGAAAATGAATATAGTTTCGGAGGATAAAAACTATTTATGCAGAAAATGAACCCAGTTTTGGGTAAAAAACCCGTTTTTAAGAAAAATGAACCCAATTTTGGGGAAAAAAAATTATGTTTGGGAAAATGAACCCAGTAATTGGGTAAAAAACCCGAATTTTGGGGAAAATGAACCCCGTTTGGGAGGAAAAAAAACCCGATTATGGAAAAATGAACCCAGTTTTGGGGAAAAAATTATTTTGGGGAAAATGAAATCAGTTTTGGGAAAAAAATTATTTTGGGGAAAATGAACCCAGTAATGGGAAAAAAACCTGATTTTGGGGAAAATGAACCCAGTTTTGGGGGAAAACCCCGGATTTGGGGAAAATGAACCCAGTTTTGGGGGAAAAAATGATTTTGGGGAAAATGAACCCAGTAATGGAGAAAAAATCCTGATTTTGGGGAAAATGAACCCAGTGTGGAGTGGAAATAGAAGATTTTGGGGAAAATGAAATCAGTTTGGAGGGGAACACCTGATTTTGGAGAAAAAGCATCCAGTTTTGGGGGGAAATAAGGATTTTGTGGAAAATGAATATAGTTTCGGAGGATAAAAGCTATTTATGCAGAAAATGAACCCAGTTTTGGGTAAAAAAACCCGTTTTTAAGGAAAATGAACCCAATTTTGGGAAAAAAAAATTATTTTTGGGAAATGAACCCAGTAATTGGGTAAAAAAACCCGAATTTTGGGGAAAATGAACCCCGTTTGGGAGGAAAAAAAACCCGATTATGGGAAAAATGAACCCAGTTTTGGGGAAAAAATTATTTTGGGGAAAATGAAATCAGTTTTGGGAAAAAAATTATTTTGGGGAAAATGAACCCAGTAATGGGGAAAAAAACCTGATTTTGGGGAAAATGAACCCAGTGTTTCAGAGGAAATACAAGATTTTGGGGAAAAAAAATCAAAAATTCACCAAAAAATTACACCAAAAATTGCACCAAAATCATTATTTCCCTCCCAAAAACTGGATTAATTTCCCCCAAAATCAGAGTTTTTCCTCCCAAACCGGGTTCATTTTCCCCAAAATCCTATTTTTCCCCCAAAACTGGGTGCATATTCACACAAATCAGGTTTTCCCCTCCTAAAACGGTTCATTTTCCACAAAAGCTTCTATTTCCACTCCACACTGGGTTCATTTTCCCCATAATCAGGGTTTATTCCCAATTACTGTGTTCACTTTCTCAAAAATCCTTTTACTTCCCCCCCCCCCCCATCAAAAATGGGTTCATTTATCTCAAAAAAAATCAACCCAGTTTGGGAGGAAAAAATCCGATTTTGGGGAAAATGAACACTGGAGGGGAAAAAAAACCTGGTTTTGGGGAAAGTGAACACTGGAGGGGAAAACTAGATTTGTGTGAAAATGCACCCAGTGTTTTGTGGAAAAAAAGGATTTTGGGGAAAATGAACCCAGTTTAGGAAGAAAGAAGCTGATTATGGGGAAAATTAACCCAGTTTGGAGGGATAACCCGTTTTTGATTAAAATGAACCCAGTTTTGAGGGAAAAAAAAATTTTTTGGGAAATAAAGCCAGTAATTGGGGCTTCTCCAAAACAACCAGGTTTTGGAGAAAAAGAACAAAATTTGGTGGGGAAAACCCAATATTTAGGGAAATAAACCCAGTTTTGGTGGAAAAAAATACATTTTGGGGAAAATGAACACAGTTTTGGGGGAAAAAATGATTTTGGGGAAAATGAACCCAGTAATGGAGAAAAAATCCTGATTTTGGGGAAAATGAATCCAGTGTGGAGTGGAAATTGAAGATTTTGGGGAAAATGAAATCAGTTTGGAGGGGAAAACCTGATTTGTGTGAAAATGTACCCAGTTTTTGGGGGAGAAAAAGGATTTTGGGTAAAATGAACCCAGTGTGGAGTGGAAATAGAAGATTTTGGAGAAAATGAACACTGTTTGGAGGGGAACACCTGATTTTGGAGAAAAAGCATCCAGTTTTGGGGGGAAATAAGGATTTTGTGGAAAATGAATATAGTTTCGGAGGATAAAAACTATTTATGCAGAAAATGAACCCAGTTTTGGGTAAAAAACCCGTTTTTAAGGAAAATGAACCCAATTTTGGGGAAAAAAATTTATTTTTGGGAAAATGAACCCAGTAATTGGGTAAAAAACCCGAATTTTGGGAAAATGAACCCCGTTTGGGAGGAAAAAAACCCGATTATGGGAAAAATGAACCCAGTTTTGGGGAAAAAATTATTTGGGGAAAATGAAATCAGTTTTGGGAAAAAAATTATTTTGGGGAAAATGAACCCAGTAATGGGGGAAAAAACCTGATTTTGAGGAAAATGAACCCAGTGTTTCAGAGGAAATAGATTTTGGGGAAAAAAAAAAAATCAAAAATTCACCAAAAATTACACCAAAAATTTCACCAAAATCATTATTTCCCTCCCAAAACTGGATTCATTTCCCCTAAAATCAGATTTTTTTCCTCCCAAACCGGGTTCATTTTCCCCAAAATCCTATTTTTCCCCCAAAACTGGGTGCATATTCACACAAATCAGGTTTTCCCCTCCTAAAACGGTTCATTTTCCACAAAAGCTTCTATTTCCACTCCACACTAGGTTCATTTTCCCCATAATCAGGGTTTATTCCCAATTACTGTGTTCACTTTTCTCAAAAATCCTTTCCCCCCCCCCCCCCCTCAAAAATGGGTTCGTTTATCTCAAAAACTAACCCCTTGATTTTAAAGAATCCTGGAATTTCCTTCCATGAATAGCTGCCAAAGAGAAAGCTTTTTACCGGCAGGGTATTCCTCTCTCGAAGGCTTACAAATACAGGCAAAGAGAGGATCTGCTCCTGCTTTCTTGAGCAGCCTTCACAGTGTTTCCCCGGCTTTCACACCACATTCCGGCTGCAAACATTACGTTAGTCCGGAGACAGCGCCTTCTCTTGCCGGCTGGCTCTCTAAACTGAAAACCGCTCAGAAAGCTGTCTCTGGCCGCGGTTCCACAGACATCTCGGCTGTCTGCTCCTTGCCGCTCTGAGGAGCAGTCATTTCAGATATCTAGCATCACATCACAGCGCATGCACATGAGTCTAAAATCTTTCTCTCTTTGAAACTTGCTATTTATGAAAATTGTTTTAGCATGACTTTTCATCTTCTAACAATGTAATTAAAGGGAATATTATCAGGTGATCTGCTCGTGCTTCAAGGACGAGGGATCCCTGTTTACCAGTGTAGTCTCATCAGCCTCTGCAAACTCTTTCTACTGAAACAGCAGGCAGGGAATCCACAGCACATTCTCTGAACGGCACGGTTTTGTGTTTCTCCAAAGGAGAGCAGAAACTAACCCCTTGATTTTAAAGAATCACAGAATGTTCTTCCATGAATCGCTGCTAGAAGAGAAAGCATTTTAGCGGCAGGCTATTCCTCTCTCGAAGGCTGACAAATACAGGCAAACAGTCGAGCTGCTTTTGCTTTCTTGCGCAGCCTTCACAGTGTAGCCCCGGCTTTCACAGTAGGCTTCAGCTGCAAACATTACGTTGTTCGGGAGACAGTGCCTTCTCTTACCGGCTAGCTCTCTAAACTGAAGCCGGTCGGAAAGCTGCCTCACGCCGCGGTTCTACAGACATCCCGGCGGTCTGCTGCTTGCCTCCCTGACGAACAGTCTTTTCCGATTTCTAGCAGCATATTAAAGCGCGTCCACAGCAGTCTAAAATCTTGCCTCCTACCCACCCCCGAATTTTCTATTTTGGAAATGTTTAAGCATTACATCTAATCTCCTAACAATGTATTTAAAAGACAAATAATCGGATGACCTGTTCGTGTTCAAGGACGAGAGATCCCTTTTTTTCCTGTCCATTCCCTTCAGCCTCTGCAAACTGTTTCTGCTGAAACTTGTTACAACAGCCGGCAGCGAATTCAAACACATTCTCTGAACTGCACGGTTTTGTTTTTCCTCCAAGGGAGTGCAGAAACTAACCCTTGGATTTAAAGAATCCTGGAATTTCCTTCCATGAATAGCTGCCAAAGAGAAAGCTTTTTACCGGCAGGGTATTCCTCTCTCGAAGGCTTACAAATACAGGCAAAGAGAGGATCTGCTCCTGCTTTCTTGAGCAGCCTTCACAGTGTTTCCCCGGCTTTCACACCACATTCCGGCTGCAAACATTACGTTGGTCCGGAGACAGCGCCTTCTCTTACCGGCTAGCTCTCTAAACTGAAGCCGGTCGGAAAGCTGCCTCTGCCCGCGGTTCTAAAGACATCCCGCGGGTCTTCTTCTTGCCTCCCTGACGAACAGTCATTTCAGATTTTGGGAGGAATTAACACAGTTTGGGAGAAAAAAAAACTGATTATGGGGAAAATGAAGCCAGTTTGTGGCGGAAAAAGCCGTTTTTGAATATAATAAACCCAGTTATGGGGAAAATGAACCAGTAATGGGGAAAAAACCGATTATGGGGAAAATGAACAGAGTTTGGGGGGGGGAAAACCCATTTTGTAGGGAAAGGAACACAGTTAAGGTGGAAAGAAACAGATTCTGTGGAAAATGAAATTGTAGGGAAATGAAACCAGTTTTGCTGGAATAAAACATATTTTGTGGAAAATGAAGGTTTTTTTTCTCCCCCCGACTGGATTCATTTTCCCCAAAATCGGGTTTTTTTCCTCCCAAATTGGGTTCATTTTCCCCAAAATCCTTTTTTTTCCCACAAAAACTGGGTGCATTTTCACACAAATCAGGTTTTCCCCTCCAAACTGATTACATTTTCCAAAAATCTTCTATTTCCACTCCACACGGGGTTTATTTTCCCCAAAATCATTTTTTTCCCCATTACTGGATTCATTTCCCCAAAATCGTTTTTTTTCCACCAAAACTGAGTTCATTTCCCGAAATCGTTTCCCCCCCCTCTCCCCCCCCCCAAAAAAACTGGCTGCATTTTCACACAAATGAGATTTTTCCCCTCCAAACTGATTTCATTTTTCCCCCAAATCCGGGTTTATTTCCCAATTACTGGGTTCATTTCCCCAAAATAATTTTTTCCCAAAGCACTCTTCATTTTCCCCAAAATCGATTTTTTTCCACCAAAACAGAGACCATTTACCTACAAGTTGGGTTTTCCCCCCAAACTGTGTTCATTTTCCCCCAAATTAGGGTTTTTTACAAAATTTTACAAAATTACTGGGTTAATTTTCCCCAAAATCACTTCGCCCCCCCCCCCCCCCCCCCCCAAACTGGATGCATTTTCATACAAATCAGGTTTTTTCCCCCCCCCAAAGTGGGTTAATTTTCACCATAATCAGCTTCTTTCCTCCCAAACTCGGTTCATTTCCCTACAAGTTGGTTTCCTCCGCTCAAAACTTTGTTCATTTTTCCCCAAAATTCGAATTTTTTAACCCAATTACTGGGTTCATTTTCCCAAAATATTTTTTTTTCCCCAAAACTGGGTTCATTTTCCTTAAAAACGGCTTTTTCTGCCAAAACTGAGTTCATTTTCCGCATAATCAGCATTTTTTCCTCCGAAACTAGGTTCATTTTCCACAAAATCCTTATTTCCCGCCAAAACTGGGTTTATTTTCACACAAATCAGGTTTTCCCCTCAAAACAGTATTCATTTTCCCCAAAATCTTCTATTTCCACTCCACACTTGGTTCATTTTCCCCAAAAACAGATTTTTCCCCCAAAACTGGGTCCATTTTCACTAAATTCGGGGTTTTTTTCCACCAAAACTCGGTTCATTTCCCTAGAAGTTGGTTTTTCCCCCCCCAAACTTTGTTCATTTTCCCCAAAATTCGGTTTTTTTACCCAATTACTGGGTTCGTTTTCTCCAAAATAATTGTTTTCCCCAAAACTGGGTTCATTTTCTGCATAATCAGTTTTTCCCTCTGAAACTGGGTTCATTTTCCACAAAATTCGGGAAATGAACTGAGTTTTGGTGGAAAAAAAAACTGACTTTGGGGAAAATGAACCCAGTTAGGGAGGAAAAAATCCGATTTTGGGGCAAATTACCCCAATTATGGGGGAAAAAAAAATAATTTTCGGGAAATGAACCCAGTAATTGGAAAACCCGGATTCTGGGGAAAATGAACACAGTTTGGGAGGAAAGAAGCTGATTATGGGGAAAATGAAACCAGTTTTGGGGGAAAAAAAACATTTTTGGTGAAAATGAACCCAGTTTTGAAGGAAAAAAAAAGATTTAGGGGAAATAAAGCCAGTAACTGGTTCAAAAATCCATATGTTGGGGAAAATGAACACAATTTGGTGGGGAAAACCCGATATGTAGGGAAATAAACCCACTTTTGGTGGAAAAAACATATTTTGAGGAAAATGAACCCAGTTTTTTTGGGGAAAAAATTATTTTGGGGAAAATGAACCCAGTTTGGGAGGAGAGAAGCTGATTATGGGGGAAATGAACCCAGTTTGGGGGGGGAAAAATATTTTGTGGAAATAAAGCCAGTAATTGGGTAAAAACCCCGGATTTTGGAGAAAAATGAACCCAGTCTGGTGGGGAAAACCCAATTTGTAGGGAAATAAACCCAGTTTTGTGGAAAAAATATATTTTGAGGAAAATGAACGCAGTAATGGGGAAAAATCCTGATTTGGGGAAAATTAACCAAGTGCGGAGTGGAAATAGAATATTTTGAGGAAAATGAAATCAGTTTGGAGGGGACAACCTGATTTGTGTGAAAATGTACCCAGTTTTGGGGGGGGGGGGGAAAGGATTTTGTGGAAAATGAACCTAGTTTTGGAGGAAAAAATCTGATTATGCGGAAAATGAACCCCTTTTGGGGGGAAAAATGATTTTGGGGGAAATGAACGCAGTAATTGGGTAAAAAACTCTAATTTGGGGGAAAATGGAACCAGTTTGGTAGGGAAAACCAAATTTGTAGGGAAGTGAACCCATTTTTGGTGGAAAAAACCATATTTTGGGGAAAATGGACACAGTTTTGGGGGGGAAAAATGATTTTGAGGAAAATGAACCCAGTGTGGAATGGAAATAGAAGATTTAGGGAAAATGAAATCAGATAGGAGGGGAAAACCTGATTTTTGTGAAAATGAACTGAGTTTTGGGGGGAAATAAGGATTTTATGTAAAATGAACCTATTTTCGGAGGAAAAAAGCTGATTATGTGGAAAATGAACCCAGTTTTGCGGAAAAACCTGTTTTCAAGGAAAATGAACCCAGTTTTGGGGAAAAACATGATTTTGGGGAAAATTAACCCAGTGATCGGGTAAAAAACCCGGATTTTGGGGAAAATGAACACAGTTTGTTGGGGAAAACCTAATATGTAGGGAAATAAACCCAGTTTTGGTGGAAAAAACATATTTTGGGGAAAATGAACCCAGTTTTGGGGTAAAAAATGATTTTTGGAAAAATTAACCCACTTTGCGAGAAAACCCCCTGATTTTGGAGAAATGAACCCAGTAATGGGGAAAAATCCTGATTTTGGGGAAAATGAACCAAGTGCGGAGTGGAAATAGAAGGTTTTGAGGAAAATGAAATCAGTTTGGACGGGACAACCTGATTTGTGTGAAAATGTACCCAGTTTTGGGGGTTAATAGGGATTTTGCGGAAAATGAACCCAGTGTGGAGTGGAAATAGAAGATTTTGGAGAAAATGAACACTGTTTGGAGGGGAACACCTGATTTTGGAGAAAAAGCATCCAGTTTTGGGGGAAATAAGGATTTTGTGGAAAATGAATATAGTTTCGGAGGATAAAAACTATTTATGCAGAAAATGAACCCAGTTTTGGGTAAAAAACCCGTTTTTAAGGAAAATGAACCCAATTTTGGGGAAAAAAAATTATGTTTGGGAAAATGAACCCAGTAATTGGGTAAAAAACCCGAATTTTGGGGAAAATGAACCCCGTTTGGGAGGAAAAAAAACCCGATTATGGAAAAATGAACCCAGTTTTGGGGAAAAAATTATTTTGGGGAAAATGAAATCAGTTTTGGGAAAAAAATTATTTTGGGGAAAATGAACCCAGTAATGGGGAAAAAAACCTGATTTGGGGAAAATGAACCCAGTTTTGGGGGAAAAACCCCGGATTTGGGGAAAATGAACCCAGTTTTGGGGGAAAAAATGATTTTGGGGAAAATGAACCCAGTAATGGAGAAAAAATCCTGATTTTGGGGAAAATGAACCCAGTGTGGAGTGGAAATTGAAGATTTGGGGAAAATGAAATCAGTTTGGAGGGGAACACATGATTTTGGAGAAAAAGCATCCAGTTTTGAGGGGAAATAAGGATTTTGTGGAAAATGAATATAGTTTCGGAGGATAAAAGCTATTTATGCAGAAAATGAACCCAGTTTTGGGTAAAAAACCCGTTTTTAAGGAAAATGAACCCAATTTTGGGAAAAAAAAATTATTTTTGGGAAAATGAACCCAGTAATTGGGTAAAAAACCCGAATTTTGGGGAAAATGAACCCCGTTTGGGAGGAAAAAAACCCGATTATGGGAAAAATGAACCCAGTTTTGGGGAAAAAATTATTTTGGGGAAAATGAAATCGGTTTTGGGAAAAAAATTATTTTGGGGAAAATGAACCCAGTAATGGAGAATAAATCCTGATTTTGGGGAAAATGAACCCAGTGTGGAGTGGAAATAGAAGATTTTGGGGAAAATGAAATCAGTTTGGAGGGGAACACCTGATTTTGGAGAAAGAGCATCCAGTTTTGGGGGGAAATAAGGATTTTGTGGAAAATGAATATAGTTTCGGAGGATAAAAGCTATTTATGCAGAAAATGAACCCAGTTTTGGGTAAAAAACCCGTTTTTAAGGAAAATGAACCCAATTTTGGGAAAAAAAAATTATTTTTGGGAAAATGAACCCAGTAATTGGGTAAAAAACCCGAATTTTGGGGAAAATGAACCCCTTTTGGGAGGAAAAAAAACCCGATTATGGGAAAAATGAACCCAGTTTTGGGGAAAAAATTATTTTGGGGAAAATGAAATCAGTTTTGGGAAAAAAATTATTTTGGGGAAAATGAACCCAGTAATGGGGAAAAAAAACCTGATTTTGGGGAAAATGAACCCAATGTTTCAGAGGAAATAGAAGATTTTGGGGAAAAAAAATCAAAAATTCACCAAAAATTACACCAAAAATTTCACCAGAATCATTATTTCCCTCCCAAAACTGGATTCATTTCCCCCAAAATCAGATTTTTTCCTCCCAAACCGGGTTCATTTTCCCCAAAATCCTATTTTTCCCCCAAAACTGGGTGCATATTCACACAAATCAGGTTTTCCCCTCCTAAAACGGTTCATTTTCCACAAAAGCTTCTATTTCCACTCAACACTGGATTCATTTTCCCCATAATCAGGGTTTATTCCCAATTACTGTGTTCACTTTCTCAAAAATCCTTTTACTCCCCCCCCCCCCCCATCAAAAATGGGTTCATTTATCTCAAAAAAAATCAACCCAGTTTGGGAGGAAAAAATCCGATTTTGGGGAAAATGAACACTGGAGGGGAAAAAAACCTGGTTTTGGGGAAAGTGAACACTGGAGGGGAAAACTAGATTTGTGTGAAAATGCACCCAGTGTTTTGTGGAAAAAAAAGGATTTTGGGGAAAATGAACCCAGTTTAGGAAGAAAGAAGCTGATTATGGGGAAAATTAACCCAGTTTGGAGGGGATAACCCGTTTTTGATTAAAATGAACCCAGTTTTGAGGGAAAAAAAAATTTTTTGGGAAATAAAGCCAGTAATTGGGGCTTCTCCAAAACAACCAGGTTTTGGAGAAAAAGAACAAAATTTGGTGGGGAAAACCCAATATTTAGGGAAATAAACCCAGTTTTGGTGGAAAAAAAACATTTTGGGGAAAATGAACACAGTTTTGGGGGAAAAAATGATTTTGGGGAAAATGAACCCAGTAATGGAGAAAAAATCCTGATTTTGGGGAAAATGAATCCAGTGTGGAGTGGAAATTGAAGATTTTGGGGAAAATGAAATCAGTTTGGAGGGGAAAACCTGATTTGTGTGAAAATGTACCCAGTTTTTGGGGGAGAAAAAGGATTTTGCGTAAAATGAACCCAGTGTGGAGTGGAAATAGAAGATTTTGGAGAAAATGAACACTGTTTGGAGGGGAACACCTGATTTTGGAGAAAAAGCATCCAGTTTTGGGGGGAAATAAGGATTTTGTGGAAAATGAATATAGTTTTGGAGGATAAAAACTATTTATGCAGAAAATGAACCCAGTTTTGGGTAAAAAACCCGTTTTTAAGGAAAATGAACCCAATTTTGGGGAAAAAAATTATTTTTGGGAAAATGAACCCAGTAATTGGGTAAAAAACCCGAATTTTGGGGAAAATGAACCCCGTTTGGGAGGAAAAAAAAACCCGATTATGGGAAAAAGGAACCCAGTTTTGGGGAAAAAATTATTTTGAGGAAAATGAAATCAGTTTTGGGAAAAAAATTATTTTGGGGAAAATGAACCCAGTAATGGGGAAAAAAAATGATTTTGGGGAAAATGAACCCAGTTTTGGGGGAAAACCCCGGATTTGGGGAAAATGAACCTAGTTTTGGGAGAAAAAATGAATTTGGGGAAAATGAACCCAGTAATGGAGAATAAATCCTGATTTTGGGGAAAATGAACCCAGTGTGGAGTGGAAATAGAAGATTTTGGGGAAAATGAAATCAGTTTGGAGGGGAACACCTGATTTTGGAGAAAGAGCATCCA
This sequence comes from Tapera naevia, assembly GCA_033556795.1. Taxonomy (NCBI): domain Eukaryota; kingdom Metazoa; phylum Chordata; class Aves; order Cuculiformes; family Neomorphidae; genus Tapera; species Tapera naevia. The sequence continues at coordinate 36,527 of JAUMJJ010000883.1, read as the reverse complement.
GTTTTGGGGGGAAATAAGGATTTTGTGGAAAATGAATATAGTTTCGGAGGATAAAAGCTATTTATGCAGAAAATGAACCCAGTTTTGGGTAAAAAACCCGTTTTTAAGGAAAATGAACCCAATTTTGGAAAAAAAAATTATTTTTGGGAAAATGAACCCAGTAATTGGGTAAAAAACCCGAATTTTGGGGAAAATGAACCCCTTTTGGGAGGAAAAAAAACCCGATTATGGGAAAAATGAACCCAGTTTTGGGGAAAAAATTATTTTGGGGAAAATGAAATCAGTTTTGGGAAAAAAATTATTTTGGGGAAAATGAACCCAGTAATGGGGAAAAAAAACCTGATTTTGGGGAAAATGAACCCAATGTTTCAGAGGAAATAGAAGATTTTGGGGAAAAAAAATCAAAAATTCACCAAAAATTACACCAAAAATTTCACCAGAATCATTATTTCCCTCCCAAAACTGGATTCATTTCCCCCAAAATCAGATTTTTTTCCTCCCAAACCGGGTTCATTTTCCCCAAAATCCTATTTTTCCCCCAAAACTGGGTGCATATTCACACAAATCAGGTTTTCCCCTCCTAAAACGGTTCATTTTCCACAAAAGCTTCTATTTCCACTCAACACTGGGTACATTTTCCCCATAATCAGGGTTTATTCCCAATTACTGTGTTCACTTTCTAAAAAATCCTTTTACCCCTCCCCCCCCCCCCCCCCCACCCCCCCCCAAAAATGGGTTCCTTTATCTCAAAAACTAACCCCTTGATTTTAAAGAATCCTGGAATTTCCTTCCATGAATAGCTGCCAAAGAGAAAGCTTTTTACCGGCAGGGTATTCCTCTCTCGAAGGCTAACAAATACAGGCAAATAGAGGATCTGCTCCTGCTTTCTTGAGCAGCCTTCACAGTCTTTCCCCGGCTTTCGCACCACATTCCGGCTGCAAACATTACGTTGGTCGGAGACAGCGCCTTCTCTTGCCGGCTGGCTCTCTAAACTGAAAACGCTCAGATCGCTGTCTCTGGCCGCGGTTTCACAGACATCTCGGCTGTCTGCTCCTTGCCGCTCGGAGGAGCAGTCATTTCAGATATCTAGCATCACATCACAGCGCATGCACATGAGTCTAAAATCTTTCTCTCTTAGAAACTTGCTATTTATGAAAATTGTTTTAGCATGACTTTTCATCTTCTAACAATGTAATTAAAGGGAAAATTATCAGATGATCTGCTCGTGCTTCAAGGACGAGGGATCCCTGTTTTCCAGTGTAGTCTCATCAGCCTCTGCAAACTCTTTCTACTGAAAAAGCAGGCAGGGAATCCACAGCACATTCTCTGAACGGCACGGTTTTGTGATTCTCCAAAGGAGAGCAGAAACTAACCCCTTGATTTTAAAGAATCACAGAATGTTCTTCCATGAATCGCTGCTAGAAGAGAAAGCATTTTAGCGGCAGGCTATTCCTCTCTCGAAGGCTGACAAATACAGGCAAAGAGTCGAGCTGCTTTTGCTTTCTTGCGCAGCCTTCACAGTGCAGCCCCGGCTTTCACAGTAGGCTTCAGCTGCAAACATTACGTTGTTCGGGAGACAGTGCCTTCTCTTACCGGCTAGCTCTCTAAACTGAAGCCGGTCGGAAAGCTGCTCTCGCCGCGGTTCTACAGACATCCCGGCGGTCTGCTGCTTGCCTCCCTGACGAACAGTCTTTTCCGATTTCTAGCAGCATATTAAAGCGCGTCCACAGCAGTCTAAAATCTTGCCTCCTACCCACCCCCGAATTTTCTATTTTGGAAATGTTTTAGCATGACATCTAATCTCCTAACAATGTATTTAAAAGACAAATAATCGGATGATCTGTTCGTGTTCAAGGACGAGAGATCCCTTTTTTTCCTGTCCATTCCCTTCAGCCTCTGCAAACTGTTTCTGCTGAAACTTGTTACAACAGCCGGCAGCGTATTCACACACATTCTCTGAACTGCACGGTTTTGTTTTTCCTCCAAGGGAGTGCAGAAACTAATCCTTTGAATTTAAAGAATCCTGGAATTTCCTTCCATGAATAGCTGCCAGAAGAGAAAGCTTTTTAGCGGCAGGGTATTCCTCTCTCGAAGGCTAAAAAATACAGGCAAAGAGAGGATCTGCTCCTGCTTTCTTGAGCAGCCTTCACAGTCTTTCCCCGGCTTTCACACCACATTCCGGCTGCAAACATTACGTTGGTCCGGAGACAGCGCCTTCTCTTGCCGGCTGGCTCTCTAAACTGAAACCGCTCAGAAAGCTGTCTCTGGCCGCGGTTCCACGGACAACTCGGCTGTCTGCTCCTTGCCGCTCTGAGGAGCAGTCATTTCAGATATCTAGCATCACATCACAGCGCATGCACATGACTCTAAAATCTTTCTCTCTTAGAAACTTGCTATTTATGAAAATTGTTTTAGTATGACTTTTCATCTTCTAACAATGTAATTAAAGGGAAAATTATCAGATGATCTGCTCGTGCTTCAAGGACGAGGGATCCCTGTTTTCCAGTGTAGTCTCATCAGCCTCTGCAAACTCTTTCTACTGAAACAGCAGGCAGGGAATCCACAGCACATTCTCTGAACGGCACGGTTTTGTGTTTCTCCAAAGGAGAGCAGAAACTAACCCCTTGATTTTAAAGAATCCTGGAATGTTCTTCCATGAATCGCTGCTAGAAGAGAAAGCATTTTAGCGGCAGGCTATTCCTCTCTCGAAGGCTGACAAATACAGGCAAACAGTCGAGCTGCTTTTGCTTTCTTGCGCAGCCTTCACAGTGTAGCCCCGGCTTTCACAGTAGGCTTCAGCTGCAAACATTACGTTGTTCGGGAGACAGTGCCTTCTCTTACCGGCTAGCTCTCTAAACTGAAGCCGGTCGGAAAGCTGCCTCTCTCCGCGGTTCTACAGACATCCCGGCGGTCTGCTGCTTGCCTCCCTGACGAACAGTCTTTTCCGATTTCTAGCAGCATATTAAAGCGCATCCACAGCAGTCTAAAATCTTGCCTCCTACCCACCCCCGAGTTTTCTATTTTGGAAATGTTTTAGCATGACATCTAATCTCCTAACAATGTATTTAAAAGACAAATAATCGGATGATCTGTTCGTGTTCAAGGACGAGAGATCCCTTTTTTTCCTGTCCATTCCCTTCAGCAAACTGTTTCTGCTGAAACTTGTTACAACAGCCGGCAGCGTATTCACACACATTCTCTGAACTGCACGGTTTTGTTTTTCCTCCAAGGGAGTGCAGAAACTAACCCTTTGAATTTAAAGAATCCTGGAATTTCCTTCCATGAATAGCTGCCAGAAGAGAAAGCTTTTTACCGGCAGGGTATTCCTCTCTCGAAGGCTAACAAATGCAGCTTTGCCTGTGCAAAGAGAGGATCTGCTCCTGCTTTCTTGAGCAGCCTTCACAGTGTTTCCCCGGCTTTCACACCACATTCCGGCTGCAAACATTACGTTGGTCCGGAGACAGCGCCTTCTCTTACCGGCTAGCTCTCTAAACTGAAACCGCTCAGAAAGCTGTCTCTGGCCGCGGTTCCACAGACATCTCGGCTGTCTGCTCCTTGCCGCTCTGAGGAGCAGTCATTTCAGATATCTAGCATCACATCACAGCGCATGCACATGAGTCTAAAATCTTTCTCTCTTAGAAACCTGCTATTTATGAAAATTGTTTTAGCATGACTTTTCATCTTCTAACAATGTAATTAAAGGGAATATTATCAGATGATCTGCTCGTGCTTCAAGGACGAGGGATCCCTGTTTTCCAATGTAGTCTCATCAGCCTCTGCAAACTCTTTCTACTGAAAAAGCAGGCAGGGAATCCACAGCACATTCTCTGAACGGTACGGTTTTGTGTTTCTCCAAAGGAGAGCAGAAACTAACCCCTTGATTTTAAAGAATCACAGAATGTTCTTCCATGAATCGCTGCTAGAAGAGAAAGCATTTTAGCGGCAGGCTATTCCTCTCTCGAAGGCTGACAAATACAGGCAAACAGTCGAGCTGCTTTTGCTTTCTTGCGCAGCCTTCACAGTGTAGCCCCGGCTTTCACAGTAGGCTTCAGCTGCAAACATTACGTTGTTCGGGAGACAGTGCCTTCTCTTACCGGCTAGCTCTCTAAACTGAAGCCGGTCGGAAAGCTGCCTCTCGCCGCGGTTCTACAGACATCCCGGCGGTCTGCTGCTTGCCTCCCTGACGAACAGTCTTTTCCGATTTCTAGCAGCATATTAAAGCGCGTCCACAGCAGTCTAAAATCTTGCCTCCTACCCACCCCCGAATTTTCTATTTTGGAAATGTTTTAGCATGACATCTAATCTCCTAACAATGTATTTAAAAGACAAATAAGCAGATGATCTGTTCGTGTTCAAGGACGAGAGATCCCTTTTTTTCCTGTCCATTCCCTTCAGCCTCTGCAAACTGTTTTTGCTGAAACTTGTTACAACAGCCGGCAGCGTATTCACACACATTCTCTGAACTGCACGGTTTTGTTTTTCCTCCAAGGGAGTGCAGAAACTAACCCTTTGAATTTAAAGAATCCTGTAATTTCCTTCCATGAATAGCTGCCAGAAGAGAAAGCTTTTTACCGGCAGGGTATTCCTCTCTCGAAGGCTTACAAATACAGGCAAAGAGAGGATCTGCTCCTGCTTTCTTGAGCAGCCTTCACAGTGTTTCCCCGGCTTTCACACCACATTCCGGCTGCAAACATTACGTTGGTCCGGAGACAGCGCCTTCTCTTACCGGCTAGCTCTCTAAACTGAAGCCGGTCGGAAAGCTGCCTCTGCCCGCGGTTCTAAAGACATCCCGGCGGTCTTCTTCTTGCCTCCCTGACGAACAGTCACTTCAGTTTTTGGGAGGAATTAACCCAGTTTGGGAGAAAAAAAAACTGATTATGGGGAAAATGAAGCCAGTTTGTGGGGAAAAAGCCGTTTTTGAATATAATAAACCCAGTTATGGGGAAAATGAACCAGTAATGGGGAAAAAACCGATTATGGGGAAAATGAACAGAGTTTGGGGGGGGGGGGGAAACCCATTTTGTAGGGAAAGGAACACAGTTAAGGTGGAAAGAAACAGATTCTGTGGAAAATGAAATTGTAGGAAATGAACCCAGTTTTGCTGGAATAAAACATATTTTGTAGAAAATGAGGGGTTTTTTTCTCCCCCCGACTGGATTCATTTTCCCCAAAATCGGGTTTTTTTCCTCCCAAATTGGGTTCATTTTCCCCAAAATCCTTTTTTTTCCCACAAAAACTGGGTGCATTTTCACACAAATCAGGTTTTCCCCCTCCAAACTGATTACATTTTCCAAAAATCTTCTATTTCCACTCCACACGGGGTTTATTTTCCCCAAAATCATTTTTTTCCCCATTACTGGATTCATTTCCCCAAAATCGTTTTTTTTTCCACCAAAACTGAGTTCATTTTCCCGAAATCGTTTACCCCCCCCTCCCCCCCCCCCCAAAAAAAACTGGCTGCATTTTCACACAAATGAGATTTTCCCCCTCCAAACTGATTTCATTTTCCCCTAAATCCGGGTTTATTTCCCAATTACTGGGTTCATTTCCCCAAAATAATTTTTTCCCAAAGCACTCTTCATTTCCCCAAAATCGATTTTTTTCCACCAAAACAGAGACCATTTGCCTACAAGTTGGGTTTCCCCCCCAAACTGTGTTCATTTTCCCCCAAATTAGGGTTTTTTACAAAATTTTACAAAATTACTGGGTTAATTTTCCCCAAAATCACTTCGCCCCCCCCCCCCCCCCAAACTGGATGCATTTTCATACAAATCAGATTTCCCCCCCCCCCAAAGTGGGTTAATTTTCACCATAATCAGCTTCTTTCCTCCCAAACTCGGTTCATTTCCCTACAAGTTGGTTTCCTCCGCCCAAAACTTTGTTCATTTTTCCCCAAAATTCGATTTTTTTAACCCAATTACTGGGTTCATTTTCCCAAAATATTTTTTTTCCCCAAAACTGGGTTCATTTTCCTTAAAAACGAGTTTTTCTGCCAAAACTGAGTTCATTTTCCGCATAATCAGCATTTTTCCTCCGAAACTAGGTTCATTTTCCACAAAATCCTTATTTCCCCCCAAAACTGGGTTTATTTTCACACAAATCAGGTTTTCCCCTCAAAACAGTATTCATTTTCCCCAAAATCTTCTATTTCCACTCCACACTTGGTTCATTTTCCCCAAAAACAGATTTTTCCCCCAAAACTGGGTCCATTTTCCCTAAATTCGGGTTTTTTTCCACCAAAACTCGGTTCATTTCCCTAGAAGTTGGGTTTTCCCCCCCAAACTTTGTTCATTTTCCCCAAAATTCGTTTTTTTTACCCAATTACTGGGTTCGTTTTCTCCAAAATAATTGTTTTCCCCAAAACTGGGTTCATTTTCTGCATAATCAGTTTTTCCCTCTGAAACTGGGTTCATTTTCCACAAAATTCGGGAAATGAACTGAGTTTTGGTGGAAAAAAAACTGACTTTGGGGAAAATGAACCCAGTTAGGGAGGAAAAAAATCCGATTTTGGGGAAAATTACCCCAATTATGGGGGAAAAAAAAATAATTTTTGGGAAATGAACCCAGTAATTGGAAAACCCGGATTTTGGGGAGAAAATGAACACAGTTTGGGAGGAAATAAGCTGATTATGGGGAAAATGAAACCAGTTTTGGGGGAAAAAAAACATTTTTGGTGAAAATGAACCCAGTTTTGAAGGAAAAAAAAGGATTTAGGGGAAATAAAGCCAGTAACTGGTTCAAAAATCCATCTGTTGGGGAAAATGAACACAATTTGGTGGGGAAAACCCGATATGTAGGGAAATAAACCCATTTTTGGTGGAAAAAACATATTTTGAGGAAAATGAACCCAGTTTTTTTGGGGAAAAAATTATTTTGGGGAAAATGAACCCAGTTTGGGAGGAGAGAAGCTGATTATGGGGGAAATGAACCCAGTTTGGGGGGGAAAAAATATTTTGTGGAAATAAAGCCAGTAATTGGGTAAAAACCCCGGATTTTGGAGAAAAATGAACCCAGTCTGGTGGGGAAAACCCAATTTGTAGGGAAATAAACCCAGTTTTGTGGAAAAAACATATTTTGGGGAAAATGAACGCAGTAATGGGGAAAAATCCTGATTTTGGGGAAAATGAACCAAGTGCGGAGTGGAAATAGAAGATTTTGAGGGAAATGAAATCAGTTTGGAGGGGACAACCTGATTTGTGTGAAAATGTACCCAGTTTTGGGGGTTAATAGGGATTTTTCTGGAAAATGAACCTAGTTTTGGAGGGAAAAAAATGCTGATTATGCGGAAAATGAACCCAGTTTTGGGGGAAAAATCCATTTTTAAGGAAAATGAACCCAGTTTGGGGGAAAAAAATTATTTTGGGGAAAATGAACCCAGTAATCGGGTAAAAAACCCGATATTTTTGGAAAATGAACAGAGTTTGGGGGGAGGGGGGGAACCAACTTGTAGGGAAATGAACCGAGTTTTGCTCGAAAAAAACCAACTTTGGGGAAAATCAACCCAGTTTGGGAGGGAAAAAAACGATTTTGGGGAAAATGAACCCAGTTTTCGGGGAAAAAACCCGATTTTGGGGAAATGAACCCAGTAATGGGGAAAAAACCTGATTTTGGGGAAAATGAACACTGTTTGGAGGGGAAAACTTGATTTGTGTGAAAATGCACCCAGTGTTTTGAAGAAAAAAAGGATTTTGGGGAAAATGAACCCAGTTTGGGAGGATAGAAGCTGATTATGGGGAAAATGAACCCAGTTTGGGGGGGAAAAAATATTTTGTGGAAATAAAGCCAGTAATTGGGTAAAAACCCCGGATTTTGGAGAAAAATGAACCCAGTCTGGTGGGGAAAACCCAATTTGTAGGGAAATAAACCCAGTTTTGTGGAAAAAATATATTTTGGGGAAAATGAACGCAGTAATGGGGAAAAATCCTGATTTTGGGGAAAATGAACCAAGTGCGGAGTGGAAATAGAATATTTTGAGGAAAATGAAATCAGTTTGGAGGGGACAACCTGATTTGTGTGAAAATGTACCCAGTTTTGGGGGGGGGGGGGGGAAAGGATTTTGTGGAAAATGAACCTAGTTTTGGAGGAAAAAATCTGATTATGCGGAAAATGAACCCCTTTTGGGGGGAAAAATGATTTTGGGGGAAATGAACGCAGTAATTGGGTAAAAAACTCTAATTTGGGGGAAAATGGAACCAGTTTGGTAGGGAAAACCAAATTTGTAGGGAAGTGAACCCATTTTTGGTGGAAAAAACCATATTTTGGGGAAAATGGACACAGTTTTGGGGGGAAAAAATGATTTTGAGGAAAATGAACCCAGTAATGGGGAAAAAAATGATTTTGGGGAAAATGAACCCAGTGTGGAATGGAAATAGAAGATTTTGGGGAAAATGAAATCAGATAGGAGGGGAAAACCTGATTTTTGTGAAAATGAACTGAGTTTTGGGGGGAAATAAGGATTTTATGTAAAATGAACCTATTTTCGGAGGAAAAAAGCTGATTATGTGGAAAATGAACCCAGTTTTGCGGAAAAACCTGTTTTCAAGGAAAATGAACCCAGTTTTGGGGAAAAAAATGATTTTGGGGAAAATGAACCCAGTGATCGGGTAAAAAACCCGGATTTTGGGGAAAATGAACACAGTTTGTTGGGGAAAACCTAATATGTAGGGAAATAAACCCAGTTTTGGTGGAAAAAACATATTTTGGGGAAAATGAACCCAGTTTTGGGGTAAAAAAATGATTTTTGGAAAAATTAACCCACTTTGTGAGAAAACCCCCTGATTTTGGAGAAAATGAACCCAGTAATGGGGAAAAATCCTGATTTTGGGGAAAATGAACCAAGTGCGGAGTGGAAATAGAAGGTTTTGAGGAAAATGAAATCAGTTTGGACGGGACAACCTGATTTGTGTGAAAATGTACCCAGTTTTGGGGGTTAATAGGGATTTTGCGGAAAATGAACCTAGTTTCGGAGGAAAAATTCTGATTATACGGAAAATAAACACAGTTTTGGGGAAAAAAAACGTTTTTAAGGAAAATGAACCCAGTTTTTGGGGAAAAAATTATTTTGGGGAAAATGAACGCAGTAATTGGGTAAAAAAACCCGAATTTTGGGGAAAATCAGCAGAGTTGTGGGGGGGGAAGACTTGTAGAGAAATGAACCGACTTTTGCTGTAAAAAAACCGACTTTGGGGAAAATCAACCCAGTTTGGGAGGAAAAAATCCGATTTTGGGGAAAATGAACACTGGAGGGGAAAACTAGATTTGTGTGAAAATGCACCCAGTGTTTTGTGGAAAAAAAGGATTTTGGGGAAAATGAACCCAGTTTAGGAAGAAAGAAGCTGATTATGGGGATAATTAACCCAGTGTGGAGTGGAAATAGAAGATTTTGGGGAAAATGAACCCAGTTTTGAGGGAAAAAAAAAATTTTTTGGGAAATAAAGCCAGTAATTGGGGCTTCTCCAAAACAACCAGGTTTTGGAGAAAATGAACACAATTTGGTGGGGAAAACCCAATATTTAGGGAAATAAACCCAGTTTTGGTGGAAAAAAAAATATTTTGGGGAAAATGAACACAGTTTTGGGGGAAAAAATGATTTTGGGGAAAATGAACCCAGTAATGGAGAAAAAATCCTGATTTTGGGGAAAATGAACCCAGTGTGGAGTGGAAATTGAAGATTTTGGGGAAAATGAAATCAGTTTGGAGGGGAAAACCTGATTTGTGTGAAACTGTACACAGTTTTTGGGGGAGAAAAAGGATTTTGGGTAAAATGAACCCAGTGTGGAGTGGAAATAGAAGATTTTGGAGAAAATGAACACTGTTTGGAGGGGAACACCTGATTTTGGAGAAAAAGCATCCAGTTTTGGGGGGAAATAAGGATTTTGTGGAAAATGAATATAGTTTCGGAGGATAAAAACTATTTATGCAGAAAATGAACCCAGTTTTGGGTAAAAAACCCGTTTTTAAGGAAAATGAACCCAATTTTGGGGAAAAAAATTATTTTTGGGAAAATGAACCCAGTAATTGGGTAAAAAACCCGAATTTTGGGGAAAATGAACCCCGTTTGGGAGGAAAAAAACCCGATTATGGGAAAAATGAACCCAGTTTTGGGGAAAAAATTATTTTGAGGAAAATGAAATCAGTTTTGGGAAAAAAATTATTTTGGGGAAAATGAACCCAGTAATGGGGAAAAAAAATTATTTTGGGGAAAATGAACCCAGTTTTGGGGGAAAACCCCGGATTTGGGGAAAATGAACCCAGTTTTGGGGGAAAAAATGATTTTGGGGAAAATGAACCCAGTAATGGAGAAAAAATCCTGATTTTGGGGAAAATGAACCCAGTGTGGAGTGGAAATAGAAGATTTTGGGGAAAATGAAATCAGTTTGGAGGGGAACACCTGATTTTGTAGAAAGAGCATCCAGTTTTGGGGGGAAATAAGGATTTTGTGGAAAATGAATATAGTTTCGGAGGATAAAAACTATTTATGCAGAAAATGAACGCAGTTTTGGGTAAAAAAACCGTTTTTAAGGAAAATGAACCCAATTTTGGGAAAAAAAATTTATTTTTGGGAAAATGAACCCAGTAATTGGGTAAAAAACCCGAATTTTGGGAAAAATGAACCCCGTTTGGGAGGAAAAAAACCCGATTATGGGAAAAATGAACCCAGTTTTGGGGAAAAAATTATTTTGGGGAAAATGAAATCAGTTTTGGGAAAAAAATTATTTTGGGGAAAATGAACCCAGTAATGGGGAAAAAAACCTGATTTTGGGGAAAATGAACCCAGTGTTTCAGAGGAAATAGAAGATTTTGGAGAAAAAAAATCAAAAATTCACCAAAAATTACAACAAAAATTTCACCAAAATCATTATTTCCCTCCCAAAACTGGATTCATTTCCCCCAAAATCAGATTTTTTCCTCCCAAACCGGGTTCATTTTCCCCAAAATCCTATTTTTCCCCCAAAACTGGGTGCATATTCACACAAATCAGGTTTTCCCCTCCTAAAACGGTTCATTTTCCACAAAAGCTTCTATTTCCACTCCACACTGGGTTCATTTTCCCCATAATCAGGGTTTATTCCCAATTACTGTGTTCACTTTCTCAAAAATCCTTTCCCCCCCCCCCCCCCCCCCCTCAAAAATGGGTTCATTTATCTCAAAAACTAACCCCTTGATTTTAAAGAATCCTGGAATTTCCTTCCATGAATAGCTGCCAAAGAGAAAGCTTTTTACCGGCAGGGTATTCCTCTCTCGAAGGCTTAAAAATACAGGCAAAGAGAGGATCTGCTCCTGCTTTCTTGAGCAGCCTTCACAGTCTTTCCCCGGCTTTCACACCACATTCCGGCTGCAAACATTACGTTGGTCCGGAGACAGCGCCTTCTCTTGCCGGCTGGCTCTCTAAACTGAAACCGCTCAGAAAGCTGTCTCTGGCCGCGGTTCCACAGACATCTCGGCTGTCTGCTCCTTGCCGCTCTGAGGAGCAGTCATTTCAGATATCTAGCATTACATCACAGCGCATGCAGATGAGTCTAAAATCTTTCTCTCTTAGAAACTTGCTATTTATGAAAATTGTTTTAGCATGACTTTTCATCTTCTAACAATGTAATTAAAGGGAATATTATCAGATGATCTGCTCGTGCTTCAAGGACGAGGGATCCCTGTTTTCCAGTGTAGTCTCATCAGCCTCTGCAAACTCTTTCTACTGAAACAGCAGGCAGGGAATCCACAGCACATTATCTGAACGGCACGGTTTTGTGTTTCTCCAAAGGAGAGCAGAAACTAACCCCTTGATTTTAAAGAATCACAGAATGTTCTTCCATGAATCGCTGCTAGAAGAGAAAGCATTTTAGCGGCAGGCTATTCCTCTCTCGAAGGCTGACAAATACAGGCAAACAGTCGAGCTGCTTTTGCTTTCTTGCGCAGCCTTCACAGTGTAGCCCCGGCTTTCACAGTAGGCTTCAGCTGCAAACATTACGTTGTTCGGGAGACAGTGCCTTCTCTTACCGGCTAGCTCTCTAAACTGAAGCCGGTCGGAAAGCTGCCTCTCGCCGCGGTTCTACAGACATCCCGGCGGTCTGCTGCTTGCCTCCCTGACGAACAGTCTTTTCCGATTTCTAGCAGCATATTAAAGCGCGTCCACAGCAGTCTAAAATCTTGCCTCCTACCCACCCCCGAATTTTCTATTTTGGAAATGTTTTAGCATGACATCTAATCTCCTAACAATGTATTTAAAAGACAAATAAGCAGATGATCTGTTCGTGTTCAAGGACGAGAGATCCCTTTTTTTCCTGTCCATTCCCTTCAGCCTCTGCAAACTGTTTTTGCTGAAACTTGTTACAACAGCCGGCAGCGTATTCACACACATTCTCTGAACTGCACGGTTTTGTTTTTCCTCCAAGGGAGTGCAGAAACTAACCCTTTGAATTTAAAGAATCCTGGAATTTCCTTCCATGAATAGCTGCCAGAAGAGAAAGCTTTTTACCGGCAAGGTATTCCTCTCTCGAAGGCTTACAAATACAGGCAAAGAGAGGATCTGCTCCTGCTTTCTTGAGCAGCCTTCACAGTGTTTCCCCGGCTTTCACACCACATTCCGGCTGCAAACATTACGTTGGTCCGGAGACAGCGCCTTCTCTTACCGGCTAGCTCTCTAAACTGAAGCCGGTCGGAAAGCTGCCTCTGCCCGCGGTTCTAAAGACATCCCGGCGGTCTTCTTCTTGCCTCCCTGACGAACAGTCACTTCAGATTTTGGGAGGAATTAACCCAGTTTGGGAGAAAAAAAACTGATTATGGGGAAAATGAAGCCAGTTTGTGGGGAAAAAGCCGTTTTTGAATATAATAAACCCAGTTATGGGGAAAATGAACCAGTAATGGGGGAAAAACCGATTATGGGGAAAATGAACAGAGTTTGGGGGGGGGGGGAACCCATTTAGTAGGGAAAGGAACGCAGTTAAGGTGGAAAGAAACAGATTCTGTGGAAAATGAAATTGTAGGGAAATGAACCCAGTTTTGCTGGAATAAAACATATTTTGTGGAAAATGAGGGTTTTTTTCTCCCCCCGACTGGATTCATTTTCCCCAAAATCGGGTTTTTTTTCCTCCCAAATTGGGTTCATTTACCCCAAAATCCTTTTTTTTCCCACAAAAACTGGGTGCATTTTCACACAAATCAGGTTTTCCCCTCCAAACTGATTACATTTTCCAAAAATCTTCTATTTCCATTCCACACTGGGTTTATTTTCCCCAAAATCATTTTTTTCCCCATTACTGGATTCATTTCCCCAAAATCGTTTTTTTTCCACCAAAACTGAGTTCATTTTCCCGAAATCGTTTCCCCCCCCCTCCCCCCCCCCAAAAAACTGGCTGCATTTTCACACAAATGAGATTTTCCCCTCCAAACTGATTTCATTTTCCCCCAAATCCGGGTTTATTTCCCAATTACTGGGTTCATTTCCCCAAAATAATTTTTTCCCAAAGCACTCTTCATTTTCCCCAAAATCGATTTTTTTTCCACCAAAACAGAGACCATTTACCTACAAGTTGGGTTTTCCCCCCAAACTGTTTTCATTTTCCCCCAAATTAGGGTTTTTTACAAAATTTTACAAAATTACTGGGTTAATTTTCCCCAAAATCACTTCGCCCCCCCCCCCCCCCCCAAACTGGATGCATTTTCATACAAATCAGGTTTTTCCCCCCAAAGTGGGTTAATTTTCACCATAATCAGCTTCTTTCCTCCCAAACTCGGTTCATTTCCCTACAAGTTGGTTTCCTCCGCCCAAAACTTTGTTCATTTTTCCCCAAAATTCGAATTTTTTAACCCAATTACTGGGTTCATTTTCCCAAAATATTTTTTTCCCCAAAACTGGGTTCATTTTCCTTAAAAACGGGTTTTTCTGCCAAAACTGAGTTCATTTTCCGCATAATCAGCATTTTTCCTCCGAAACTAGGTTCATTTTCCACAAAATCCTTATTTCCCCCATAAACTGGGTTTATTTTCACACAAATCAGGTTTTCCCCTCAAAACAGTATTCATTTTCCCCAAAATCTTCTATTTCCACTCCACACTTGGTTCATTTTCCCCAAAAACAGATTTTTTCCCCCAAACTGGGTCCATTTTCCCTAAATTCGGGGTTTTTTTCCACCAAAACTCGGTTCATTTCCCTAGAAGTTGGTTTTTCCCCCCCAAACTTTGTTCATTTTCCCCAAAATTCGGTTTTTTTACCCAATTACTGGGTTCGTTTTCTCCAAAATAATTGTTTTCCCCAAAACTGGGTTCATTTTCTGCATAATCAGTTTTTCCCTCTGAAACTGGGTTCATTTTCCACAAAATTCGGGAAATGAACTGAGTTTTGGTGGAAAAAAACTGACTTTGGGGAAAATGAACCCAGTTAGGGAGGAAAAAATCCGATTTTGGGGCAAATTACCCCAATTATGGGGGAAAAAAAAAAAATTTTCGGGAAATGAACCCAGTAATTGGAAAACCCGGATTCTGGGGAAAATGACCACAGTTTGGGAGGAAAGAATCTGATTATGGGGAAAATGAAACCAGTTTTGGGGGAAAAAAACATTTTTGGTGAAAATGAACCCAGTTTTGAAGGAAAAAAAAAAGATTTAGGGGAAATAAAGCCAGTAACTGGTTCAAAAATCCATCTGTTGGGGAAAATGAACACAATTTGGTGGGGAAAACCCGATATGTAGGGAAATAAACCCATTTTTGGTGGAAAAAACATATTTTGAGGAAAATGAACCCAGTTTTTTGGGGGAAAAAATTATTTTGGGGGAAAATGAACCCAGTTTGGGAGGAGAGAAGCTGATTATGGGCGAAATGAACCCAGTTTGGGGGGGAAAAAATATTTTGTGGAAATAAAGCCAGTAATTGGGTAAAAACCCCGGATTTTGGAGAAAAATGAACCCAGTCTGGTGGGAAAACCCAATTTGTAGGGAAATAAACCCAGTTTTGTGGAAAAAATATATTTTGGGGAAAATGAACGCAGTAATGGGGAAAAATCCTGATTTTGGGGAAAATGAACCAAGTGCGGAGTGGAAATAGAAGATTTTGAGGAAAATGAAATCAGTTTGGAGGGGACAACCTGATTTGTGTGAAAATGTACCCAGTTTTGGGGGTTAATAGGGATTTTCTGGAAAATGAACCTAGTTTTGGAGGGAAAAAAATGCTGATTATGCGGAAAATGAACCCAGTTTTGGGGGAAAAATCCATTTTTAAGGAAAATGAACCCAGTTTGGGGGAAAAAAATTATTTTGGGGAAAATGAACCCAGTAATCGGGTAAAAAACCCGATATTTTTGGAAAATGAACAGAGTTTGGGGGGGGGGGGGAACCAACTTGTAGGGAAATGAACCGAGTTTTGCTCGAAAAAAACCAACTTTGGGGAAAATCAACCCAGTTTGGGAGGGAAAAAAACGATTTTGGGGAAAATGAACCCAGTTTTGGGGGAAAAAACCCGATTTTGGGGAAATGAACCCAGTAATGGGGAAAAAAACCTGATTTTGGGGAAAATGAACACTGTTTGGAGGGGAAAACTTGATTTGTGTGAAAATGCACCCAGTGTTTTGAAGAAAAAAAGGATTTTGGGGAAAATGAACCCAGTTTGGGAGGATAGAAGCTGATTATGGGGGAAATGAACCCAGTTTGTTTGTGGAAATAAAGCCAGTAATTGGGTAAAAACCCCGGATTTTGGAGAAAAATGAACCCAGTCTGGTGGGGAAAACCCAATTTGTACAATTTGTAGGGAAATAAACCCAGTTTTGTGGAAAAAAATATATTTTGGTAAAAAATGAACGCAGTAATGGGGAAAAATCCTGATTTTGGGGAAAATGAACCAAGTGCGGAGTGGAAATAGAATATTTTGAGGAAAATGAAATCAGTTTGGAGGGGACAACCTGATTTGTGTGAAAATGTACCCAGTTTTGGGGGGGGGGGGGGAAAGGATTTTGTGGAAAATGAAGCTAGTTTTGGAGGAAAAAATCTGATTATGCGGAAAATGAACCCCTTTTGGGGGGAAAAATGATTTTGGGGGAAATGAACGCAGTAATTGGGTAAAAAACTCTAATTTGGGGGAAAATGGAACCAGTTTGGTAGGGAAAACCAAATTTGTAGGGAAGTGAACCCATTTTTGGTGGAAAAAAACATATTTTGGGGAAAATGGACACAGTTTTGGGGGGAAAAAATGATTTTGGGTAAAATGAACCCAGTAATGGAGAAAAAAATGATTTTGGGGAAAATGAACCCAGTGTGGAATGGAAATAGAAGATTTTGGGGAAAATGAAATCAGATAGGAGGGGAAAACCTGATTTTTGTGAAAATGAACTGAGTTTTGGGGGGAAATAAGGATTTTATGTAAAATGAACCTATTTTCGGAGGAAAAAAGCTGATTATGTGGAAAATGAACCCAGTTTTGCGGAAAAACCTGTTTTCAAGGAAAATGAACCCAGTTTTGGGGAAAAAAATGATTTTGGGGAAAATGAACCCAGTGATCGGGTAAAAAACCCGGATTTTGGGGAAAATGAACACAGTTTTGGGGGAAAACCTAATATGTAGGGAAATAAACCCAGTTTTGGTGGAAAAAACATATTTTGGGGAAAATGAACCCAGTTTTGGGGTAAAAAAATGATTTTTGGAAAAATTAACCCACTTTGTGAGAAAAACCCCTGATTTTGGAGAAAATGAACCCAGTAATGGGGAAAAATCCTGATTTTGGGGAAAATGAACCAAGTGCGGAGTGGAAATAGAAGGTTTTGAGGAAAATGAAATCAGTTTGGATGGGACAACCTGATTTGTGTGAAAATGTACCCAGTTTTGGGGTGGTTAATAGGGATTTTGCGGAAAATGAACCTAGTTTCGGAGGAAAAATTCTGATTATACGGAAAATGAACACAGTTTTGGGGGAAAAATCGTTTTTAAGGAAAATGAACCCAGTTTTTGGGGAAAAAATTATTTTGGGGAAAATGAACGCAGTAATTGGGTAAAAAAACCCGAATTTTGGGGAAATCAGCAGAGTTGGGGGGGGGGGAAGACTTGTAGAGAAATGAACCGACTTTTGCTGTAAAAAAACCGACTTTGGGGAAAATCAACCCAGTTTGGGAGGAAAAAATCCGATTTTGGGGAAAATGAACACTGGAGGGGAAAAAAACCTGGTTTTGGGGAAAATGAACACTGGAGGGGAAAACTAGATTTGTGTGAAAATGCACCCAGTGTTTTGTGGAAAAAAAGGATTTTGGGGAAAATGAACCCAGTTTAGGAAGAAAGAAGCTGATTATGGGGAAAATGAACCCAGTTTGGAGGGGATAACCCGTTTTTGATTAAAATGAACCCAGTTTTGAGGGAAAAAAATTTTTTTTGGGAATAAAGCCAGTAATTGGGGCTTCTCCAAAACAACCAGGTTTTGGAGAAAATGAACACAATTTGGTGGGAAAACCCAATATTTAGGGAAATAAACCCAGTTTTGGTGGAAAAAAAAACATATTTTGGGGAAAATGAACACAGTTTTGGGGGAAAAAATGATTTTGGGGAAAATGAACCCAGTAATGGAGAAAAAATCCTGATTTTGGGGAAAATGAACCCAGTGTGGAGTGGAAATTGAAGATTTTGGGGAAATGAAATCAGTTTGGAGGGGAAAACCTGATTTGTGTGAAAATGTACCCAGTTTTTGGGGAGAAAAAGGATTTTGGGTAAAATGAACCCAGTGTGGAGTGGAAATAGAAGATTTTGGAGAAAATGAACACTGTTTGGAGGGGAACACCTGATTTTGGAGAAAAAAGCATCCAGTTTTGGGGGAAATAAGGATTTTGTGGAAAATGAATATAGTTTCAGAGGATAAAAACTATTTATGCAGAAAATGAACCCAGTTTTGGGTAAAAAACCCGTTTTTAAGGAAAATGAGCCCAATTTTGGGGAAAAAAATTATTTTTGGGAAAATGAACCCAGTAATTGGGTAAAAAACCCGAATTTTGGGGAAAATGAACCCCGTTTGGGAGGAAAAAAACCCGATTATGGAAAAATGAACCCAGTTTTGGGGAAAAAATTATTTTGAGGAAAATGAAATCAGTTTGGGAAAAAATTATTTTGGGGAAAATGAACCCAGTAATGGGGAAAAAAAATGATTTTGGGGAAAATGAACCAAGTGCGGAGTGGAAATAGAATATTTTGAGGAAAATGAAATCAGTTTGGAGGGGACAACCTGATTTGTGTGAAAATGTACCCAGTTTTGGGGGGGGGGGGGGAAAGGATTTTGTGGAAAATGAACCTAGTTTTGGAGGAAAAAATCTGATTATGCGGAAATTGAACCCCTTTTGGGAGAAAAATGATTTTGGGGGAAATGAACGCAGTAATTGGGTAAAAAACTCTAATTTGGGGGAAAATGGAACCAGTTTGGTAGGAAAACCCAAATTTGTAGGGAAGTGAACCCATTTTTGGTGGAAAAAAACATATTTTGGGGAAAATGGACCACAGTTTTGGGGGGAAAAATGATTTTGGGAAAATGAACCAGTAATGGGAAAAAAATGATTTTGGGGAAAATGAACCCAGTGTGGAATGGAAATAGAAGATTTTGGGGAAAATGAAATCAGATAGGAGGGGAAAACCTGATTTTTGTGAAAATGAACTGAGTTTTGGGGGGAAATAAGGATTTTATGTAAAATGAACCTATTTTCGGAGGAAAAAAGCTGATTATGTGGAAAAATGAACCCAGTTTTGCGGAAAAACCTGTTTTCAAGGAAAATGAACCCAGTTTTGGGGAAAAAATGATTTTGGGAAAGTGAACCCAGTGATCGGGTAAAAAACCCGATTTTGGGGAAAAGGAACACAGTTTGTTGGGGAAAACCTAATATGTAGGGAAATAAACCCATTTTTTTGTGGAAAAAAACATATTTTGGGGAAAATGAACCCAGTTTTGGGTAAAAAAATGATTTTGGAAAAATTAACCCACTTTGTGAGAAAAACCCCTGATTTTGGAGAAAATGAACCCAGTAATGGGAAAAATCCTGATTTTGGGGAAAATGAACAAAGTGCGGAGTGGAAATTGAAGATTTTGGGGAAAATGAAATCAGTTTGGAGGGGAAAACCTGATTTGTGTGAAAATGTACCCAGTTTTTGGGGGAGAAAAAGGATTTTGGGTAAAAATGAACCCAGTGTGGAGTGGAAATAGAAGATTTTGGAGAAAATGAACACTGTTTGGAGGGGAACACCTGATTTGGAGAAAAAGCATCCAGTTTGGGGGGAAATAAGGATTTTGTGGAAAATGAATATAGTTTCCGAGGATAAAACTATTTATGCAGAAAATGAACCCAGTTTTGGGTAAAAAAACCCGTTTTTAAGGAAAATGAACCCAATTTTGGAAAAAAAATTTATTTTTGGGAAAATGAACCCAGTAATTGGGCAAAAAACCCGAATTTTGGGGAAAATGAACCCAGTTTGGGAGGAAAAAAAACCCGATTATGGAAAAATGAACCCAGGTTGTGGGGAAAAAAATATTTTGGGGAAAATGAAATCAGTTTTGGGAAAAAAATTATTTTGGGGAAAATGAACCCAGTAATGGGGGAAAAAACCTGATTTTGGGGAAAATGAACCCAGTGTTTCAGAGGAAATAGAAGATTTTGGGGAAAAATATCAAAAATTCACCAAAAACTACACCAAAAATTTCACCAAAATCATTATTTCCCTCCCAAAACTGGATTCATTTCCCCCAAAATCAGATTTTTTCCTCCCAAACCGGGTTCATTTTCCCCAAATCCTATTTTTTCCCCAAACCTGGGTGCATATTCACACAAATCAGGTTTTCCCCTCCTAAAAACGGTTCATTTTCCACAAAAGCTTCTATTTCCACTCCACACTGGGTTCATTTTCCCATAATCAGGGTTTATTCCCAATTACTGTGTTCACTTTCTCAAAAATCCTTTTACACCCCCCCCCCCTCCCCCCTCAAAAATGGGACATTTATATCAAAAACTAACCCCTTGATTTTAAAGAATCCTGGAATTTCCTTCCATGAATAGCTGCCAAAGAGAAAGCTTTTTACCGGCAGGGTATTCCTCTCTCGAAGGCTAACAAATACAGGCAAAGAGAGGATCTGCACCTGCTTTCTTGAGCAGCCTTCACAGTGTTTCCCCGGCTTTCACACCACATTCCGGCTGCAAATATTACGTTGGTCCGGAGACAGCGCCTTCTCTTGCCGGCTGGCTCTCTAAACTGAAACCGCTCAGAAGGCTGTCTCTGGCCGCGGTTTCACAGACATCTCGGCTGTCTGCTCCTTGCCGCTCTGAGGAGCAGTCATTTCAGATATCTAGCATCACATCACAGCGCATGCACGAGTCTAAAATCTTTCTTAGAAACTTGCTATTTATGAAAATGCAAACCGAGTTTGGGAGGAAAGAAGCTGATTATGGTGAAAATTAACCCACTTTGGGGGGAAAAAACCTGATTTGTATGAAAATGCATCCAGTTTGGGAGGGGGGGGGGGGGGGGGCGAAGTGATTTTGGGGAAAATTAACCCAGTAATTTTGTAAAATTTTGTAAAAAACCCTAATTTGGGGGAAAACGAACACAGTTTGGGGGGAAAACCCAACTTGTAGGTAAATGGTCTCTGTTTTGGTGAAAAAAAATCGATTTTGGGAAAATGAAGAGTGCTTTGGGAAAAAATTATTTTGGGGAAATGAACCAGTAATTGGGAAATAAACCCGGATTTGGGGGAAAATGAAATCAGTTTGGAGGGGAAAATCTCATTTGTGTGAAAATGCAGCCTGTTTTTTTTGGGGGGGGGGGGGAGGGGGGGAAACGATTTCGGGAAATGAACTCAGTTTGTGGAAAAAAAAACGATTTTGGGGAAATGAATCCAGTAATGGGGAAAAAAATGATTTTGGGGAAAATAAAACCAGTGTGGAGTGGAAATAGAAGATTTTTGGAAAATGTAATCAGTTTGGAGGGAAAACCTGATTTGTGTGAAAATGCACCCAGTTTTTTGTGGGAAAAAAGGATTTTTGGGAAAATGAACCCAATTTGGGAGGAAAAAAAACCGATTTTGGGGAAAATGAATCCAGTCGGGGGGAGAAAAAAACCCTCATTTTCCACAAAATATGTTTATTCCAGCAAAACTGGTTCATTTCCCTACAATTTCATTTTCCACAGAATCTGTTTCTTTCCACCTTAACTGTGTTCCTTTCCCTACAAAATGGGTTTCCCTCCCCAAACTCTGTTCATTTTCCCCATAATCGGTTTTTTCCCCATTACTGGTTCATTTTCCCCATAACTGGGTTTATTATATTCAAAAACGGCTTTTTCCCCCACAAACTGGCTTCACTTTTCCCCATAATCAGTTTTTTTTCTCCCAAACTGGGTTAATTCCTCCCAAAATCTGAAATGACTGTTCGTCAGGGAGGCAAGAAGAAGACCGCCGGGATGTCTTTAGAACGGCGGGCAGAGGCAGCTCTCCGACGGCTTCAGTTTAGAGAGCTAGCCGGTAAGAGAAAGGCGCTGTCTCCGGACCAACGTAATGTTTGCAGCCGGAATGTGGTGTGAAAGCCGGGGAAACACTGTGAAGCTGCTCAAGAAAGCAGGAGCAGATCCTCTCTTTGCCTGTATTTGTAAGCCTTCGAGAGAGGAATACCCTGCCGGTAAAAGCTTTCTCTTCTGGCAGCTATTCATGGAGGAAATTCCAGGATTCTTTAAAATCAAAGGGTTAGTTTCTGCACTCCCTTGGAGGAAAAACAAAACCGTGCAGTTCAGAGAATGTGTGTGAATTCGCTGCCGGCTGTTGTAACAAGTTTCAGCAGAAACAGTTTTGCAGAGGCTGAAGGGAATGGACAGGAAAAAAGGCATCTCTCGTCCTTGAACACGAACAGATCATCTGATTATTTGTCTTTTAAATACATTGTTAGGAGATTAGATGTCATGCTAAAACATTTCCAAAATAGAAAATTCGGGGGTGGGTAGGAGGCAAGATTTAGACTGATGTGGACGCACTTTAATATGCTGCTAGAAATCGGAAAAGACTGTTCGTCAGGGAGGCAAGCAGCAGACCACCGGGATGTCTGTAGAACCGCGGCGAGAGGCAGCTTTCCGACCGGCTTCAGTTTAGAGAGCTAGCCGGTAAGAGAAGGCACTGTCTCCCGAACAACGTAATGTTTGCAGCTGAAGCCTACTGTGAAAGCCGGGCTACACTGTGAAGGCTGCGCAAGAAAGCAAAAGCAGCTCGACTGTTTGCCTGTATTTGTCAGCCATCGAGAGAGGAATAGCCTGCCGCTAAAATGCTTTCTCTTCTAGCAGTGATTCATGGAAGAACATTCCAGGATTCTTTAAAATCAAGGTGTTAGTTTCTGCTCTCTTTGGAGAAACACAAACCCGTGCCGTTCAGAGAATGTGCTGTGGATTCCCTGCCTGCTGTTTCAGTAGAAAGAGTTTGCAGAGGCTGATGAGACTACACTGGAAAACAGGGATCCCTCGTCCTTGAAGCACGAGCAGATCATCTGATAATATTCCCTTTAATTACATTGTTAGAAGATGAAAAGTCATGCTAAAACAATTTTCATAAATAGCAAGTTTCTAAGAAAGATTTTAGACTCATGTGCATGCGCTGTGATGTGATGCTAGATATCTGAAATGACTGCTCCTCAGAGAGGCAAGGAGCAGACAGCCGAGATGTCTGTGAAACCGCGGCCAGAGACAGCTTTCTGAGCGGTTTCAGTTTAGAGAGCCAGCCGGCAAGAGAAGGCGCTGTCTCCGGACCAACGTAATATTTGCAGCCGGAATGTGGTGTGAAAGCCGGGGAAACACTGTGAAGGCTGCTCAAGAAAGCAGGTGCAGATCCTCTCTTTCCCTGTATTTGTTAGCCTTCGAGAGAGGAATACCCTGCCGGTAAAAAGCTTTCTCTTTGGCAGCTATTCATGGAAGGAAATTCCAGGATTCTTTAAAATCAAGGGGTTAGTTTTTGAGATAAATGAACCCATTTTTGAGGGGGGTAAAAGGATTTTTGAGAAAGTGAACACAGTAATTGGGAATAAACCCTGATTATGGGGAATATGAACCCAGTGTGGAGTGGAAATAGAAGCTTTTGTGGAAAATGAACCGTTTTAGGAGGGGAAAACCTGATTTGTGTGAATATGCACCCAGGTTTGGGGGAAAAATAGGATTTTGGGGAAAATGAACCCGGTTTGGGAGGAAAAAATCTGATTTTGGGGGAAATGAATCCAGTTTTGGGAGGGAAATAATGATTTTGGTGAATTTTTGGTGTAATTTTTGGTGAATATTTGTTTTTTTTTTCCCCAAAATCTTCTATTTCCTCTGAAACACTGGGTTCATTTTCCCCAAAATCAGGTTTTTTTCCCCATTACTGGGTTCATTTTCCCCAAATAATTTTTTTCCCAAAACTGATTTCATTTTCCTCAAAATAATTTTTTCCCCAAAACTGGGTTCATTTTTCCCATAATCGGGTTTTTTTCCTCCCAAACGGGGTTCATTTTCCCCAAAATTCGGGTTTTTTACCCAATTACTGGGTTCATTTTCCCAAAAATAATTTTTTTTCCCCAAAATTGGGCTCATTTTCCTTAAAAAACGGGTTTTTTACCCAAAACTGGGTTCATTTTCTGCATAAATAGTTTTTATCCTCTGAAACTATATTCATTTTCCACAAAATCCTTATTTCCCCCCAAAACTGGATGCTTTTTTCTCCAAATCAGGTGTTCCCCTCCAAACAGTGTTCATTTTCTCCAAAATCTTCTATTTCCACTCCACACTGGGTTCATTTTACCCAAAATCCTTTCTCTCCCCAAAAACTGGTACATTTTCACACAAATCAGGTTTTCCCCTCCAAACTGATTTCATTTTCCCCAAAATCTTCAATTTCCACTCCACACTGGGTTCATTTTCCCCAAAATCAGGATTTTTTCTCCATTACTGGTTCATTTTCCCCAAATCATTTTTTCCCCCAAAAACTGTGTTCATTTTCCCCAAAATATGTTTTTTTTCCACCAAAACTGGGTTTATTTCCCTAAATATTGGGTTTTCCCCACCAAATTGTGTTCATTTTCTCCAAAACCTGGTTGTTTTGGAGAAGCCCCAATTACTGGCTTTATTTCCCAAAAATTTTTTTTTCCCTCAAAACTGGGTTCATTTTAATCAAAAACGGGTTATCCCCTCCAAACTGGGTTAATTTTCCCCATAATCAGCTTCTTTCTTCCTAAACTGGGTTCATTTTCCCCAAAATCCTTTTTTTCCACAAAACACTGGGTGCATTTTCACACAAATCTAGTTTTCCCCCTCCAGTGTTCATTTTCCCCAAAACCAGGTTTTTTTCCCCTCCAGTGTTCATTTTCCCCAAAATCGGATTTTTTCCTCCCAAACTGGGTTGATTTTCCCCAAAGTCGTTTTTTTTACAGCAAAAGTCGGTTCATTTCTCTACAAGTCTTCCCCCCCCCCCCCCAACTCTGCTGATTTTCCCCAAATTCGGGTTTTTTTACCCAATTACTGCGTTCATTTTCCCCAAAATAATTTTTTCCCCAAAAACTGGGTTCATTTTCCTTAAAAACGATTTTTCCCCCAAAAACTGTGTTCATTTTCCGTATAATCAGAATTTTTCCTCCGAAACTAGGTTCATTTTCCGCAAAATCCCTATTAACCCCCAAAACTGGGTACATTTTCACACAAATCAGGTTGTCCATCCAAACTGATTTCATTTTCCTCAAAACCTTCTATTTCCACTCCGCACTTGGTTCATTTTCCCCAAAATCAGGATTTTTCCCCATTACTGGGTTCATTTTCTCCAAAATCAGGGGTTTTTCTCACAAAGTGGGTTAATTTTTCCAAAAATCATTTTTTTACCCCAAAACTGGGTTCATTTTCCCCAAAATATGTTTTTTCCACCAAAACTGGGTTTATTTCCCTACATATTAGGTTTTCCCCAACAAACTGTGTTCATTTTCCCCAAAATCCGGGTTTTTTACCCGATCACTGGGTTCATTTTCCCCAAAATCATTTTTTTCCCCAAAACTGGGTTCATTTTCCTTGAAAACAGGTTTTTTCCGCAAAACTGGGTTCATTTTCCACATAATCAGCTTTTTCCTCCGAAAATAGGTTCATTTTACATAAAATCCTTATTTCCCCCCAAAACTCAGTTCATTTTCCACAAAATCAGGTTTTCCCCTCCTATCTGATTTCATTTTCCCCAAAATCTTCTATTTCCATTCCACACTGGGTTCATTTTCCCCAAAATCATTTTTTTCCCCATTACTGGTTCATTTTCCCCAAAATCATTTTTTCCCCCCAAAACTGTGTCCATTTTCCCCAAAATATGTTTTTTTCCACCAAAAATGGGTTCACTTCCCTACAAATTTGGTTTTCCCTACCAAACTGGTTCCATTTTCCCCCCAAATTAGAGTTTTTTACCCAATTACTGCGTTCATTTCCCCCAAAATCATTTCTTTCCCCCCAAAAGGGGTTCATTTTCCGCATAATCAGATTTTTTCCTCCAAAACTAGTTTCATTTTCCACAAAATCCTTTCCTCCCCCCCCCAAACTGGGTACATTTTCACACAAATCAGGTTGTCCCCCTCCAAACTGATTTCATTTTCCTCAAAATCTTCTATTTCCACTCCGCACTTGGTTCATTTTCCCCAAAATCAGGATTTTTCCCCATTACTGCGTTCATTTTCCCCAAAATATATTTTTTCCACAAAACTGGGTTCTATTTCCCTAGAAATTGGGTTTTCCCCACCAGACTGGGTTCATTTTTCTCCAAAATCCGGGGTTTTTACCCAATTACTGGCTTTATTTCCACAAAATATTTTTTCCCCCCCAAACTGGGTTCATTTTCCCCATAATCAGCTTCTCTCTCCCCAAACTGGGTTCATTTTCCCCAAAATCCTTTTTTTCTTCAAAACACTGGGTGGATTTTCACACAAATCAAGTTTTCCCTCCAAACAGTGTTCATTTTCCCCAAAATCAGGTTTTTTCCCATTACTGGGTTCATTTCCCCAAAATCGGTTTTTTCCCCCAAAACTGGGTTCATTTTCCCCAAAATCGTTTTTTTCCCCTCCCAAACTGGGTTGATTTTCCCCAAAGTTGGTTTTTTTCGAGCAAAACTCGGTTGATTTCCCTACAAGTTGGTTCCCCCCCCCCCCCAAACTCTGTTCATTTTCCAAAAAAATCGGGTTTTTTACCCGATTACTGCGTTCATTTTCCCCAAAATCATTTTTTTCCCCCAAACTGGGTTCATTTTCCTTAAAAATGGATTTTCCCCCCAAAACTGGGTTCATTTTCCGCATAATCAGCATTTTTTTCCCTCCAAAACTAGGTTCATTTTCCAGAAAATCCCTATTAACCCCCAAAACTGGGTACATTTTCACACAAATCAGGTTGTCCCCTCCAAACTGATTTCATTTTCCTCAAAATCTTCTATTTCCACTCCGCACTTGGTTCATTTTCCCCAAAATCAGGATTTTTCCCCATTACTGCGTTCATTTTCCCCAAAATATATTTTTTTCCACAAAACTGGGTTTATTTCCCTACAA
Source organism: Tapera naevia (assembly GCA_033556795.1). NCBI lineage: Eukaryota > Metazoa > Chordata > Aves > Cuculiformes > Neomorphidae > Tapera > Tapera naevia. The sequence goes on along the minus strand of JAUMJJ010000883.1, from coordinate 10,027 downwards.
ATTGGGTTTTCCCCACCAGACTGGGTTCATTTTTCTCCAAAATCCGGGGTTTTTACCCAATCACTGGCTTTATTTCCACAATATATTTTTCGCCCCCAAACTGGGTTCATTTCCCCCATAATCAGCTTCTCTCCTCCCAAACTGGGTTCATTTTCCCCAAAATAATTTTTTCCCCAAAAAAACTGGGTTCATTTTCCTCAAAATATGTTTTTTCCACCAAAAATGGGTTTATTTCCCTACATATCGGGTTTTCCCCACCAAATTGTGTTCATTTTCCCCAACATATGGATTTTTGAACCAGTTACTGGCTTTATTTCCCCAAAATCTTTTTTTTTCCTTCAAAACTGGGTTCATTTTCACCAAAAATGTTTTTTTCCCCCAAAACTGGTTTCATTTTCCCCATAATCAGCTTCTTTCCTCCCAAACTGTGTTCATTTTCCCCAGAATCCGGGTTTTCCAATTACTGGGTTCATTTCCCGAAAATTTTTTTTTTTTCCCCCATAATTGGGGTAATTTGCCCCAAAATCGGATTTTTTCCTCCCTAACTGGGTTCATTTTCCCCAAAGTCAGTTTTTTTCCACCAAAACTCAGTTCATTTCCCGAATTTTGTGGAAAATGAACCCAGTTTCAGAGGGAAAAACTGATTATGCAGAAAATGAACCCAGTTTTGGGGAAAACAATTATTTTGGAGAAAACGAACCCAGTAATTGGGTAAAAAAAACCGAATTGTGGGGAAAATGAACAAAGTTTGGGGGGGAAAAACCAACTTCTAGGGAAATGAACCGAGTTTTGGTGGAAAAAAAACCGAATTTAGGGAAAATGGACCCAGTTTTGGGGGAAAAATCTGTTTTTGGGGAAAATGAACCAAGTGTGGAGTGGAAATAGAAGATTTTGGGGAAAATGAATACTGTTTTGAGGGGAAAACCTGATTTGTGTGAAAATAAACCCAGTTTTGGGGGGAAATAAGGATTTTGTGGAAAATGAACCTAGTTTCGGAGGAAAAATGCTGATTATGCGGAAAATGAACCCAGTTTTGGCAGAAAAACCCGTTTTTAAGGAAAATGAACCAAGTTTTGGGGAAAAAAAATATTTTGGGAAAATGAACCCAGTAATTGGGTTAAAAAATTCGAATTTTGGGGAAAATGAACAAAGTTTTGGGTGGAGGAAACCAACTTGAAGGGAAATGAACCGAGTTTGGGAGGAAAGAAGCTGATTATGGTGAAAATTAACCCACTTTGGGGGGGAAAAACCTGATTTGTATGAAAATGCATCCAGTTTGGGGGGGGGGGGCGAAGTGATTTTGGGGAAAATTAACCCAGTAATTTTGTAAAATTTTGTAAAAAACCCTAATTTGGGGGAAAATGAACACAGTTTGGGGGGAAAACCCAACTTGTAGGTAAATGGTCTCTGTTTTGGTGAAAAAAAAATCGATTTTGGGGAAAATGAAGAGTGCTTTGGGAAAAAATTATTTTGGGGAAATGAACCCAGTAATTGGGAAATAAACCCGGATTTGGGGGAAAATGAAATCAGTTTGGAGGGGAAAATCTCATTTGTGTGAAAATGCAGCCTGTTTTTTTGGGGGGGGGGGGGGAGGGGGGGAAACGATTTCGGGAAAATGAACTCAGTTTTGGTGGAAAAAAAACGATTTTGGGGAAATGAATCCAGTAATGGGGAAAAAAATGATTTTGGGGAAAATAAAACCAGTGTGGAGTGGAAATAGAAGATTTTTGGAAAATGTAATCAGTTTGGAGGGGAAAACCTGATTTGTGTGAAAATGCACCCAGTTTTTGTGGGAAAAAAGGATTTTGGGGAAAATGAACCCAATTTGGGAGGAAAAAAACCCGATTTTGGGGAAAATGAATCCAGTCGGGGGGAGAAAAAAACCCTCATTTTCCACAAAATATGTTTTATTCCAGCAAAACTGGGTTCATTTCCCTACAATTTCATTTTCCACAGAATCTGTTTCTTTCCACCTTAACTGTGTTCCTTTCCCTACAAAATGGGTTTCCCTCCCCAAACTCTGTTCATTTTCCCCATAATCGGTTTTTTCCCCATTACTGGTTCATTTTCCCCATAACTGGGTTTATTATATTCAAAAACGGCTTTTTCCCCACAAACTAGCTTCATTTTCCCCATAATCAGTTTTTTTTCTCCCAAACTGGGTTAATTCCTCCCAAAATCTGAAATGACTGTTCGTCAGGGAGGCAAGAAGAAGACCGCCGGGATGTCTTTAGAACGGCGGGCAGAGGCAGCTCTCCGACCGGCTTCAGTTTAGAGAGCTAGCCGGTAAGAGAAGGCGCTGTCTCCGGACCAACGTAATGTTTGCAGCCGGAATGTGGTGTGAAAGCCGGGGAAACACTGTGAAGGCTGCTCAAGAAAGCAGGAGCAGATCCTCTCTTTGCCTGTATTTGTAAGCCTTCGAGAGAGGAATACCCTGCCGGTAAAAAGCTTTCTCTTCTGGCAGCTATTCATGGAAGGAAATTCCAGGATTCTTTAAAATCAAAGGGTTAGTTTCTGCACTCCCTTGGAGGAAAAACAAAACCGTGCAGTTCAGAGAATGTGTGTGAATTCGCTGCCGGCTGTTGTAACAAGTTTCAGCAGAAACAGTTTGCAGAGGCTGAAGGGAATGGACAGGAAAAAAGGCATCTCTCGTCCTTGAACACGAACAGATCATCTGATTATTTGTCTTTTAAATACATTGTTAGGAGATTAGATGTCATGCTAAAACATTTCCAAAATAGAAAATTCGGGGGTGGGTAGGAGGCAAGATTTTAGACTGCTGTGGACGCACTTTAATATGCTGCTAGAAATCGGAAAAGACTGTTCGTCAGGGAGGCAAGCAGCAGACCGCCGGGATGTCTGTAGAACCGCGGCGAGAGGCAGCTTTCCGACCGGCTTCAGTTTAGAGAGCTAGCCGGTAAGAGAAGGCACTGTCTCCCGAACAACGTAATGTTTGCAGCTGAAGCCTACTGTGAAAGCCGGGGCTACACTGTGAAGGCTGCGCAAGAAAGCAAAAGCAGCTCGACTGTTTGCCTGTATTTGTCAGCCATCGAGAGAGGAATAGCCTGCCGCTAAAATGCTTTCTCTTCTAGCAGTGATTCATGGAAGAACATTCCAGGATTCTTTAAAATCAAGGTGTTAGTTTCTGCTCTCCTTTGGAGAAACACAAAACCGTGCCGTTCAGAGAATGTGCTGTGGATTCCCTGCCTGCTGTTTCAGTAGAAAGAGTTTGCAGAGGCTGATGAGACTACACTGGAAAACAGGATCCCTCGTCCTTGAAGCACGAGCAGATCATCTGATAATATTCCCTTTAATTACATTGTTAGAAGATGAAAAGTCATGCTAAAACAATTTTCATAAATAGCAAGTTTCTAAGAAAGATTTTAGACTCATGTGCATGCGCTGTGATGTGATGCTAGATATCTGAAATGACTGCTCCTCAGAGAGGCAAGGAGCAGACAGCCGAGATGTCTGTGAAACCGCGGCCAGAGACAGCTTTCTGAGCGGTTTCAGTTTAGAGAGCCAGCCGGCAAGAGAAGGCGCTGTCTCCGGACAACGTAATGTTTGCAGCCGGAATGTGGTGTGAAAGCCGGGGAAACACTGTGAAGGCTGCTCAAGAAAGCAGGTGCAGATCCTCTCTTTGCCTGTATTTGTTAGCCTTCGAGAGAGGAATACCCTGCCGGTAAAAAGCTTTCTCTTTGGCAGCTATTCATGGAAGGAAATTCCAGGATTCTTTAAATCAAGGGGTTAGTTTTTGAGATAAATGAACCCATTTTTGAGGGGGGTAAAAGGATTTTTGAGAAAGTGAACACAGTAATTGGGAATAAACCCTGATTATGGGGAATATGAACCCAGTGTGGAGTGGAAATAGAAGCTTTTGTGAAAATGAACCGTTTTAGGAGGGAAAACCTGATTTGTGTGAATATGCACCCAGTTTTGGGCGAAAAATAGGATTTTGGGGAAAATGAACCCGGTTTGGGAGGAAAAAATCTGATTTTGGGGGAAATGAATCCAGTTTTGGGAGGGAAATAATGATTTTGGTGAAATTTTTGGTGTAATTTTTGGTGAATATTTGTTTTTTTTTCCCCAAAATCTTCTATTTCCTCTGAAACACTGGGTTCATTTTCCCCAAAATCAGGTTTTTTTCCCCATTACTGGGTTCATTTTCCCCAAAATAATTTTTTTCCCAAAACTGATTTCATTTTCCCAAAATAATTTTTTCCCCAAAACTGGGTTCATTTTTCCCATAATCGGGTTTTTTTCCTCCCAAACTGGTTCATTTTCCCCAAAATTCGGGTTTTTTACCCAATTACTGGGTTCATTTTCCCAAAAATATTTTTTTTCCCGAAATTGGGTTCATTTTCCTTAAAAACGGGTTTTTTACCCAAAACTGGGTTCATTTTCTGCATAAATAGCTTTTATCCTCCGAAACTATATTCATTTTCCACAAAATCCTTATTTCCCCCAAAACTGGATGCTTTTTCTCCAAAATCAGGTGTTCCCCTCCAAACTGATTTCATTTTCCCCAAAATCTTCTATTTCCACTCCACACTGGGTTCATTTTCCCCAAAATCAGGATTTTTTCTCCTTTACTGGGTTCATTTTCCCCAAAATCATTTTTTCCCCAAAACTGTGTTCATTTTCCCCAAATCCGGGGTTTTCCCCAAAACTGGGTTCATTTTCCCCAAAATCATTTTTTTTTCCCATTACTGGGTTCATTTTCCCAAAATAATTTTTTTCCCAAAACTGATTTCATTTTCCTCAAAATAATTTTTTCCCCAAAACTGGGTTCATTTTTCCCATAATCGGGTTTTTTTTCCTCCCAAACGGGGTTCATTTTCCCAAAATTCGGGTTTTTTACCCAATTACTGGGTTCATTTTCCCAAAAATAATTTTTTTTTCCCCAAAATTGGGCTCATTTTCCTTAAAAACGGGTTTTTTTACCCAAAACTGGGTTCATTTTCTGCATAAATAGTTTTTATCCTCTGAAACTATATTCATTTTCCACAAAATCCTTATTTCCCCCCAAAACTGGATGCTTTTTCTCCAAAATCAGGTGTTCCCCTCCAAACAGTGTTCATTTTCTCCAAAATCTTCTATTTCCACTCCACACTGGGTTCATTTTACCCAAAATCCTTTTTCTCCCCCAAAAACTGGGTACATTTTCACACAAATCAGGTTTTCCCCTCCAAACTGATTTCATTTTCCCCAAAATCTTCAATTTCCACTCCACACTGGGTTCATTTTCCCCAAAATCAGGATTTTTTCTCCATTACTGGGTTCATTTTCCCCAAAATCATTTTTTCCCCCAAAACTGTGTTCATTTTCCCAAAATATGTTTTTTTTCCACCAAAACTGGGTTTATTTCCCTAAATATTGGGTTTTCCCCACCAAATTGTGTTCATTTTCTCCAAAACCTGGTTGTTTTGGAGAAGCCCCAATTACTGGCTTTATTTCCCAAAAAATTTTTTTTTCCCTCAAAACTGGGTTCATTTTAATCAAAAACGGGTTATCCCCTCCAAACTGGGTTAATTTTCCCCATAATCAGCTTCTTTCTTCCTAAACTGGGTTCATTTTCCCCAAAATCCTTTTTTTCCACAAAACACTGGTGCATTTTCACACAAATCTAGTTTTCTCCTCCAGTGTTCATTTTCCCCAAAACCAGGTTTTTTTCCCCTCCAGTGTTCATTTTCCCCAAAATCGGATTTTTTCCTCCCAAACTGGGTTGATTTTCCCCAAAGTCGGTTTTTTTACAGCAAAAGTCGGTTCATTTCTCTACAAGTCTTCCCCCCCCCCCAACTCTGCTGATTTTCCCCAAAATTCGGGTTTTTTTACCCAATTACTGCGTTCATTTTCCCCAAAATAATTTTTTCCCCAAAAACTGGGTTCATTTTCCTTAAAAACGATTTTTCCCCCAAAACTGTGTTCATTTTCCGTATAATCAGAATTTTTCCTCCGAAACTAGGTTCATTTTCCGCAAAATCCCTATTAACCCCCAAAACTGGGTACATTTTCACACAAATCAGGTTGTCCCATCCAAACTGATTTCATTTTCCTCAAAACCTTCTATTTCCACTCCGCACTTGGTTCATTTTCCCCAAAATCAGGATTTTTCCCCATTACTGGGTTCATTTTCTCCAAAATCAGGGGTTTTTCTCACAAAGTGGGTTAATTTTTCCAAAATCATTTTTTTACCCCAAAACTGGGTTCATTTTCCCCAAAATATGTTTTTTTCCACAAAAAAATGGGTTTATTTCCCTACATATTAGGTTTTCCCCAACAAACTGTGTTCATTTTCCCCAAAATCCGGGTTTTTTACCCGATCACTGGGTTCATTTTCCCCAAAATCATTTTTTTCCCCAAAACTGGGTTCATTTTCCTTGAAAACAGGTTTTTCCGCAAAACTGGGTTCATTTTCCACATAATCAGCTTTTTTCCTCCGAAAATAGGTTCATTTTACATAAAATCCTTATTTCCCCCCAAAACTCAGTTCATTTTCACAAAAATCAGGTTTTCCCTCCTATCTGATTTCATTTTCCCCAAAATCTTCTATTTCCATTCACACTGGGTTCATTTTCCCCAAAATCATTTTTTTCCCCATTACTGGGTTCATTTTCCCCAAAATCATTTTTTCCCCCCAAAACTGTGTCCATTTTCCCCAAAATATGTTTTTTTCCACCAAAAATGGGTTCACTTCCCTACAAATTTGTTTTCCCTCCAAACTGGTTCCATTTTCCCCCAAATTAGAGTTTTTTACCCAATTACTGGCGTTCATTTCCCCCAAATCATTTTTCCCCCCAAAAGGGGTTCATTTTCCGCATAATCAGATTTTTTCCTCCAAAACTAGGTTCATTTTCCACAAAATCCTTTCCTCCCCCCCAAAACTGGGTACATTTTCACACAAATCAGGTTGTCCCCTCCAAACTGATTTCATTTTCCTCAAAATCTTCTATTTCCACTCCCCACTCCGCACTTGGTTCATTTTCCCAAAATCAGGATTTTTCCCCATTACTGCGTTCATTTTCCCCAAAATATATTTTTTCCACAAAACTGGGTTTATTTCCCTACAAATTGGGTTTTCCCCACCAGACTGGGTTCATTTTTTCTCCAAAATCCGGGGTATTTACCCAATTACTGGCTTTATTTCCACAAAATATTTTTTCCCCCCAAACTGGGTTCATTTTCCCCATAATCAGCTTCTATCCTCCCAAACTGGGTTCATTTTCCCCAAAATCCTTTTTTTCTTCAAAACACTGTGTGCATTTTCACACAAATCAAGTTTTCCCCTCCAAACAGTGTTCATTTTCCCCAAAATCAGGTTTTTTCCCCATTACTGGGTTCATTTCCCCAAAATCGGGTTTTTTCCCCCAAAACTGGGTTCATTTTCCCCAAAATCGTTTTTTTCCCTCCCAAACTGGGTTGATTTTCCCCAAAGTTGGTTTTTTTCGAGCAAAACTCGGTTCATTTCCCTACAAGTTGGTTCCCCCCCCCCAAACTCTGTTCATTTTCCAAAAAAATCGGGTTTTTTACCCGATTACTGGGTTCATTTTCCCCAAAATCATTTTTTTCCCCCAAACTGGGTTCATTTTCCTTAAAAATGGATTTTTCCCCCAAAACTGGGTTCATTTTCCGCATAATCAGCATTTTTCCTCCGAAACTAGGTTCATTTTCCACAAAATCCTTATTTCCCCCCAGAACTGGGTTTATTTTCACACAAATCAGGTTTTCCCCCTCAAAACAGTATTCATTTTCCCAAAATCTTCTATTTCCACTCCACACTTGGTTCATTTTCCCCAAAAACAGATTTTTCCCCCAAAACTGGGTCCATTTTCCCTAAATTCGGGTTTTTTTCCACCAAAACTCGGTTCATTTCCCTAGAAGTTGTTTTTTCCCCCCCAAACTTTGTTCATTTTCCCCACAATTCGGTTTTTTTACCCAATTACTGGGTTCGTTTTCTCCAAAATAATTGTTTTCCCCAAAACTGGGTTCATTTTCTGCATAATCAGTTTTTTCCCTCTGAAACTGGGTTCATTTTCCACAAAATTCGGGAAATGAACTGAGTTTTGGTGGAAAAAAACTGACTTTGGGGAAAATGAACCCAGTTAGGGAGGAAAAAATCCGATTTTGGGGCAAATTACCCCAATTATGGGGAAAAAAAAATAATTTTCGGGAAATGAACCCAGTAATTGGAAAACCCAGGTTCTGGGGAAAATGAACACAGTTTGGGAGGAAAGAAGCTGATTATGGGGAAAATGAAACCAGTTTTGGGGGAAAAAAACATTTTTGGTGAAAATGAACCCAGTTTTGAAGGAAAAAAAAAGATTTTGGGGAAATAAAGCCAGTAACTGGTTCAAAAATCCATATGTTGGGGAAAATGAACACAATTTGGTGGGGAAAACCCGATATGTAGGGAAATAAACCCATTTTTGGTGGAAAAAACATATTTTGAGGAAAATGAACCCAGTTTTTTTGGGGAAAAAATTATTTTGGGGAAAATGAACCCAGTTTGGGAGGAGAGAAGCTGATTATGGGGGAAATGAACCCAGTTTGGGGGCGAAAAATATTTTGTGGAAATAAAGCCAGTGATTGGGTAAAAACCCCGGATTTTGGAGAAAAATGAACCCAGTCTGGTGGGGAAAACCCAATTTGTAGAGAAATAAACCCAGTTTTGTGGAAAAAAATATATTTTGGGAAAATGAACGCAGTAATGGGGAAAAATCCTGATTTTGGGGAAAATGAACCAAGTGCGGAGTGGAAATAGAAGATTTTGAGGAAAATGAAATCAGTTTGGAGGGGACAACCTGATTTATGTGAAAATGTACCCAGTTTTGGGGGTTAATAGGGATTTTCTGGAAAATGAACCTAGTTTTGGAGGGAAAAAAATGCTGATTATGCGGAAAATGAACCCAGTTTTGGGGGAAAAATCCATTTTTAAGGAAAATGAACCCAGTTTGGGGGAAAAAAATGATTTTGGGGAAAATGAACCCAGTAATCGGGTAAAAAACCCGATTTTTTTGGAAAATGAACAGAGTTTGGGGGGGGGGGACCAACTTGTAGGGAAATGAACCGAGTTTTCCTCGAAAAAAACAACTTTGGGGAAAATCAACCCAGTTTGGGAGGGAAAAAAACGATTTTGGGGAAAATGAACCCAGTTTTGGGGGAAAAAACCCGATTTTGGGGAAATGAACCCAGTAATGGGGAAAAAACCTGATTTTGGGGAAAATGAACACTGTTTGGAGGGGAAAACTTGATTTGTGTGAAAATGCACCCAGTGTTTTGAAGAAAAAAAGGATTTTGGGGAAAATGAACCCAGTTTGGGAGGATAGAAGCTGATTATGGGGAAAATGAACCCAGTTTGGGGGGGGAAAATATTTTGTGGAAATAAAGCCAGTAATTGGGTAAAAACCCCGGATTTTGGAGAAAAATGAACCCAGTCTGGTGGGGAAAACCCAATTTGTAGGGAAATAAACCCAGTTTTGTGGAAAAAATATATTTTGGGGAAAATGAACGCAGTAATGGGGAAAAATCCTGATTTTGGGGAAAATGAACCAAGTGCGGAGTGGAAATAGAATATTTTGAGGAAAATGAAATCAGTTTGGAGGGGACAACCTGATTTGTGTGAAAATGTACCCAGTTTTGGGGGGGGGGGGGGAAAGGATTTTGTGGAAAATGAACCTAGTTTTGGAGGAAAAAATCTGATTATGCGGAAAATGAACCCCTTTTGGGGGGAAAAATGATTTTGGGGGAAATGAACGCAGTAATTGGGTAAAAAACTCTAATTTGGGGGAAAATGGAACCAGTTTGGTAGGGAAAACCAAATTTGTAGGGAAGTGAACCCATTTTTGGTGGAAAAAACCATATTTTGGGGAAAATGGACACAGTTTTGGGGGGAAAAAATGATTTTGGGGAAAATGAACCCAGTAATGGGGAAAAAATGATTTTGGGGAAAATGAACCCAGTAATCGGGTAAAAAACCCGATTTTTTTGGAAAATGAACAGAGTTTGGGGGGGGGGGAACCAACTTGTA